>CACRXK020001524.1:0-53163 GCA_902702795.2 Paramuricea clavata
ACTCTCTGAAATGCCATTTCCTGGACTTTGGGGAGAGATTTTACAGAATTCTGATGGTCATAAAACGACATTGTAACATATCAGAGGCCCTGGTCAATGTTTTTGCCCTATCGCCTAAGCCTGGGGGCCCCCATTTGGGTTGGGGGCCCCCAGGTTCACCCGGTCTGAGCCCATAGTAGTTACGCCACTGGTCTGTCTAGTTCACATGTGTCAAATTTGCTTGCATCTTTATAATAGTGCTGACAACCACATTTTCATTAGATAAATTTGCAAGCTTTGCGAAAATACAGGGCAGCACTTAAGTACTTTATAAGTGCACGACAACCCGCCCCCAACAATGTAGAAATATATTTGACCATAATTAATTGACAATTTCATGCCCATCAAGCATTAATTTGATGAACAAAAATCAGTGTGAATGTGAGACACCTGACTTGTCCATAATATTAAATGGACTTGAATAGAGAGAAAACTGTTTAACCATCAGGCTGTGTTCATGAGGCCCTGATGGGATTATGACCAGTGTTCTCTATTATACTTAGTTAATTAACTAATCTAATGTGGCCCAATTATACACACGCACGCCCCAGGCCGGACAGATTTTATACTGTTGTGCAGTCTTTTCTGAGTAAAGTAATTTTTTCACAAGACCCTTCTCTCTAATTAAATAAAAATTTCATGCCCACCAAGCATTAATTTGATAAACAAAAATCAGTATGAATGTGAGACTGACTTGTCCATAATATTAAATGGACTTGAATAGAGAGAAAACTGTTTAACCATCAGGCTGTGTTCATGAGGCCCTGATGGGATTATGACCAGTGAGAATTATACTTAGTTAATTAACTAATTTAATGTGACCCAATAATTACACATGCATGCCCCGGGCCGGACAGATTTTATAAGTTGTTCTGATATCATTTTGACACTGTTTATTTGGGTTAAACACTGATTTATAATTACAGTAATATATGAAATAAAAAGAAATTTTATTGTCCAATGCGATTTTCCCTTCTAACTAATGACTTATACTTGTCTCTAATCTGTTGCTTTGTAAATTCTGTTCCAGACAGGCATGACGTGAAAAATTGCCGTTATTTAGAGCTGAGATGATTGATTTAACAGGCAAGTTCTCATCTCGTGGCAAATCGGCAACTGCTTCCTTGAAATATCGCTCTTCATCTGCAGTCATTTTCCTTCAACTACACGTTTTTGCAAATGATTTGCTTGGTGGTTGAAATGATGGTGGTATTGAACATGATGGCGATGATAAATTTGACTGGTTCACATTCGTAGTGGAGGTTGACTTGTCTGGTGTATGTGGATGTTCCACTGGTTCGTCAGACTCTGGTTCGATGTTGGTATGGACTTGATTTTTGATAAATTTATATGTGTTAATTGCGTCTTCAGTTCTGTCCTGAAGAGCATATGTTTCTGAAGTTGATGGTAAGTGTGTCATCGCATTAGCTAGATGCCCACTTTCTATGTTTGCATTGCATTTGCGAGAAAGTTCACGCTGTGTGGTCACTACAGTCTTGCGAATAATTGTAGCTGTAAAATGGACATCTGAATTGGGACAAAGACATGCAGCAATGTTGTTTACTTGCTGCGTAACGTTTTTACAATGTAAGTCTGACATTGTCAGAAAGAAATAATTTTCGAATTGTGTTCCCTGTGATGAAGACATTGCAAATTCAGGGCGTAGATATCTGAGATAAAGACAGCCCATATCAAAGTCTGTTTTACTCCAAACTAATGGTGCTGGTCCATTGCCGGATGTTTTATGTTGCCAAGTGTGTGTTACCATTAGAGAATCCCTTCACCGTTATCACAAATTTCTGCTCCACAGTGAGGTTTGCAATGGCGTCGGGTCGCTGCACTTTCCTGAGTTGAAGTGATAAAATTAGGTAATCTCTGAATTCTATAAAAATATTGTCTGTGACAATAGAGTCGGCCGACAGTTGAAGGAAATCATTGCGAACTTGCAAAGACTTGTTGAAGTCTAAAACCCTTTGGTGTGCTTCAGGTGCAATCAACAATTGTTTATCGCGCAATCTTAGTTTGTGCGCTCTACAACGTTTGTCTTTGTTTATAATTTTCACCCATTTTTTTATATTTACTAGTGTGGCATCGATTTTGTTTATGTCCTGTTGTTCAATTGTGATCAAAGAACACTGTGATAAAGAATATGACTTGGCAAATTTGAGAAATGAAGTATACGAGGATAGATAATGAGTTAGCGTACCGGGTTGTTTAGGAGATTCTCGAAAATTGTTTCCTTCGCTGTCTGATCATGGCAACAGACTCCGGTCGCCACAGCAGAGAGCAGTCATTGACATTTTTGTCGACCTGGTATAGCAACCTCGCCACATTGCCTACCTCTTCCTTGGATTATGTTTTTTGTCCGCCATCAAATGACGCCGAGTACTTATTAAAGATGGTAAATATTTTGTTTTTAATTTTGCCTTCTAATTCCTGCTTCGCAACGTCTTGGGGACAAAGTGGTCCTTCTAGGGGTATAGGTAACCTCCCCTTTACCTCGTCTTGGGGACACCATGGTTCTTCCGGGGACATAGGTAAGTCCTCCTTTACCCCATCTTCGGGACACAGTGGTTTTTCCAGGGTCATACGTGTAACGTCGCATTCCTCAATTTTTCTCTACATCGCATCCCTCTGCATATTCTGGCCTTTCTCACCAATCTGTGTTGCATAATTAGAATTACCTGGTTTTGCAAGCTCTAATTCTAAGACAATTTATTGAACATTGTAAAATGGAAAGGCATGTTTCATCATAGTTAATAGAGGAGATGGTTTGGAAACTCTTTAGCATTACAATAAACCTCATTATCTATGTTGGTCAGGTTTATGCAAAAATGTGGTCTTTCGTTGTCATGTGTATATTGTATTTTTGCTCAACCAGCCAATAGCAACAGTTCTGTCCTATTGCCCATCCATGACTTTAACAATAGGACATTTTGAACATTCCTATTGGTTGACTTGAGAAAAATACAATACGCATGTGACGATGAAAACCACATTTTTGCATAAACCCGAACAACATAGATAATGAGGTTTATTGTAATGCTAAAGAGTTTCCAAACCATCTCCTCTATTAACTATGGTTTCATTAATAACATACTTACGATATGTATTCTGGTGAATCTTTGTGGTGTTTATGGAATTTGCTTAGGTGATGTCAGACTCGCACAATTAAACGTGAACAATTCTCCACCATGCATGGCACCAATTCCGCCAGTTTGGAACCTTGATGTTTACCAACCCTTTGCTCACGCCCTGCATAACATGTGTGCAATATAGAATAACCATGCACTCTTCTGAGATGTGCTTGGCGAGACGATTTTGCTTGCACTCAGGACATTTCTTTTTTGCCGTCTTGAAAAGAGCAGTGGTAGAATTATCTTACAAGAATGATGTATACCATACGTTTTCTAAACCACAATGACTGACGTAAGCGACTATAGTGTACTTATATGGTATTATATAGACTGGCTAAAAATATGGAAAGGGGATAAATGGCACGCAGCTGTTGAAGTTCGTCGTGGTATGGAAGGATTATTCAGGTTATTTTATTACACTACAGTCATAAAAGTCTCACATCTTATAACAATTCTGCCACAAGTTGTTATCACACTGCTTGTTCCAAGCGGTCCAAAAATAGGTGACAACTTGTTAACTTGTAACAACCTTGCTGAATTATCAGAGTTGTTGTTGTGAACAAGTCTGGAACATGCGTGATATACCAACATTGTAACAATCGTTTGGTGTCAATCTTGTAACATCCTGGTTATATCATGATGGATAATACTAGACTTCTTAGCCCAACCTTGTATAACAAGTCCGATTATGCCATCAAGCTTGTTACAACAACATGCATGCAACAAGCTTCGATGGATCCTATGCACTGTCAAATATCTGCTTAGTTTAAATACATACCTTTTTCTTCACAAGCAGTAGCATATTGCTTCGACCACAGCTTTGATCTCTTTATCTGTATTCTCTTCTGGCAAAATATTTTCCATTTTTTATTAAACGCAACTGAATTGTAGCTTGTTCGTCCACGCTACCGAGTTTTAATTCGTTCTAATTAGTTGTCATTGTTCACGTATCAAAACGAGCAAAGGCCGGCATAAGACATCAGCAAATTACTCGCACACACACACTTGCCCAAATCATGTAGTGGTCATTGCGGAAATGAGTTTAGATTAATCCTACTTATATATTTCCTTTTTTTCATACTTCCAGGCACTGTTCTCACAGCAAAAGACAACAAGGAAGAGTTCGATCTGCAAACCGTTGAAACAGTCAAGAAGAATTCTATGTTGACTATATGAATTTCTATGTTGACTATGCGAGAATTGACTAATATTGTTTATGGCTGGGAAACATACCCGTAATATTGAAGCCATGGCATGTTGCGCTTTTCAGCACTGAAAGTCCACCTTAAGAATTTTCCTTTGCAATAATTGGAAACCTTAAACTCATTTCATTTTTGGTACATTTAGCGTGCAGTTTATATCAACCTGGATTTGCGAAAAGACATTAAGATTCTCGCAAACCTGAGTAATTTATTTCTTGTGTTGAACCTTTTGTTCAGATAGCGCGAATCGAACAAGCACGCTATTTAGCAAGTAGGCCGCAATCAAATGATCAATTAGCCATGTCACAGACATGTGTTGTTGGCATTGGAAACGTATTTATCATATTTCACGAATTGAACATTTCATGTTCAATTAAGGGAAGTTCACAAACTATTTGTTGTAAATGGATTAAATCGAACGAATCTACAACAATATTTCCAGAATGTGCGCGAATCAAGCAGAAACAATTCTCGTACTTTGCGCTCCCATATTCAACTGCTTCAGACCTGGACCATGGTGTAATGTATTTAATTTACAATATAGCATGATGTATCTAAGGTGTACCATCAATTTGTGCCCTATCAATTTGCTTAATCTGAGATTCGACAAATGCCTGGATCTGGGTTAGAGTTATTTATTTGCTGTTGCATGTTAACTTCTATAGTTACATCTCTGAAGCAATCAGTCTTAAGTGCAAGCCTGTACTCTGCTGCTCTTTTGAATGTTCCCCATGTTTTGTCCACAAACATTTTTAATGACTCATCCTGACTGGCCTTGCAAATAATACATTCATGTCCAGTTTTATCGCTATCAATGGATTTCTATTTTCTATTGTAGTTACATCTGTTGCCTGTATATAAAGGAAACTACTATTTACTTGTTTAGCTCTTAATTTTTAATTAGCCTTTGACGAATATCCGCCATTTTTGGGTGGCATCAAATTCTCGTTAACCAATGCAGACAATTAAAACAATGTGAAAAGCAATTTTTCAAAACAAACTAACCTTTTACAAAGCAAATTTACCATCATTCATCCAAAATATTATAGAAAGTCGCTGTTATGTGGACTTATCTCGCAGATTTCGGCAGAAATGTCACCCAAAAATGGCGGCATGAGAAAGGCTAATTTGAAATGTTTAAGCTGAAATCACTAAAAATTATGCATACTTGATTTGGTGATTCATGATTTGCAATGTTGTGATGGCTCTCCTCATCATCTAATGTTGCGTCTCTTGCCTTAAAAAGTCAGTTCAATGGATAAATTATGTTTCACTGTGATTAATATTAAACTGTAACCATCATACCATACAAAACCATACCTCATGAAATGTTTCATGATTATTGAATTATTGACAATCCATAAAGGTTATGTATTAGTAACATTAAAATAGAACTAAAAAAAGAACAGAGAGAAATGTAGGCTGGATCGATATCGCCAGTACTGAATACCGATATACCGCCATCAGAGTACCGGTAAATACCGGTATTCCGATATTTTTAACTTTTTTTTTAAGCCAAACTGAAGTGCTGACCGTCAAGAAAAATCAAGTTTTGACAAAATATTAATGTGGCACATACTGTTATTAGTGCAAATGGAGGACACAAATGTTCGTTCTATTTTGGTTTCATTTGGTATCTCGAATGTTTGACCTAGCCTATTTTCGTGCTATTCTTCGCAGGGGTCCCATGGCCACATGCAGCATGTGGCCCCCGCCAGACATTCATTTTTAGACATGCTGGACCATGTATTAGATGCTCTTGTATCCAAATGTTGGTACCTAGTTCGTTTAATCAAAGTGTTTTGGGCTGCCGCTCTAGCAATGAAACAGTTTCGTTTCTTCAGCAAACACAGATAAATATTGCATTTTGAAAATCCAGTTTTGCAATATCTGCATTTTCGTTGTTTTTCCTGGAACTCTGGAAAATGTGCTACTTTGTCTTGATAAATAGCTTTTGGTCGTATAGGGACTGTTGGTGGTCATCTCTGCTTGACAGGTGTTTCTCTTTCCAAGGATGGTCTACCTCTCTTTTGGGTTACAACTTTACCAGATCGAATGAGGCTATCGGCTATCTGGGAATGAAATTGAATCAATTTCAGCTCATTCTTTTTCTCCTCCCCTTCCTGCTCCATATGTCTCCGATATAAAAGCCAACCATTTGTTACTGAGATACCAAGGCAATAATAGATAATGTGCATATAGTACTTCAGAGAACATTGAGATATGCATAGAGGGAAAGTAGCATGTAACAAAGGTCAATCCCTCCCATATGAATATTATGCTCATGGACTGCAAGGGGCCTGTTTATCTGAATGTGCTTTTTTTCTTTCTTTGACCATCTTCTTGCTTATGGACCAAGTTCTTTACCCACATAATTTGATACCAATTAAACAGACCCACTATCTAACCATCTAATTACTGTTATGCCACTATTTGCCTCCACAATCCAATCCATGCTACCCCGTCCATTATGTTTCAATTCCTTTTCACTCTTTAGATGCTTTTTTGCTCCCTTTAGCCGATCTTACCGAATAGTTGCAACTGCCCATATTTTTTGCTTTGTCAAATACTGCAATAATTTCGGAGATGAAAAGTAGTTGTCAAAGTAAAGCTTGCGATTAACATTTGATGGCAGAGTTTCACACAGGCGGCGTACCACATTTCCACCCATAAGAAGTGAAGGGAAATCTTCATCCTGATCAGATTTGCCTGTGTAAACTTAAAAGTCTTACACTAGCCTACTAACCCCACACCTTGCCCAGACTTTAATTCCCCATTTATTAGGCTTTTTGGGACAGAATTGTTTCAAACTTGTGCGGCTTTTTGTCGGTATTATCTGCTCATCGACAGAGTGTTTTTCTTCTTGCGGAACTTTCCTACATTTTGTTACAACAGATTCAATCACTGGTCTCACTTTAATTAATTTGTCATGCCCTGGTTGGCCTGCAGGTATGATTTTGAAATTGTCATTACAATGAAAAAACCTTTGTAGCTTGTCAAACCGAGCAACAGGCATTAACTGGGATCCAGGTTTCTTTTGCCCAGTACATTCTGACTTGTGGCAACTTGATAACTGACATCATAGTTAGAAGGCCTAGATATTGCTCTATTTCAAGTTGGTTAGTATTTACTGAGGTTCTGGTTTGCTGAGCCGAGTACAAGTTTGTTTGTTCAGCAAGATGTTCAAATAACTTGTCAAAAAACATCTTGAAGTATTCTATAGGGCTAACCTGTTCATCTGGAGGTAGTGGTAATCCAGGACCAATATACGTAACATCAAATTGCACAGGATTGCATTTCCTCCAATGCACATTCATGTCGCTTTCGTTGCCATTTTGTTGCTTTTGTGCTGCTTCAGTTGAATTAGGTCTGGGATTATTTATACCTGGGTCCTCAAGTCACTTTCATCATTGCTATCACTAACCTCGTAATCATAATCACCAACATTATCTTCAAGGTCTTCAGAATCACTTTCTTCTTCACTTATATTTGGATATAGCACAAAAGGGTTTTCCACATGAATTCTTTGAATACAAGGTGCACATTATCTACCATAAAATGAAGAAGTTGGTGTGGCACCTTTGTTGTTACCCATTATCTGACTCTGTGAAAAAAGAATATTTGTTATACTATATTATCTCATATACATCAAAAATAAAGTTTCAAATAAAGTTAATATTTCACTAATCACTATGAAGCTGGATGGGTCAAAATATGGAATAGGTAAACATCTGTTTGTCAAGCAATATTCAGGAAAATAAAGTGCCATAGATTGTACAACTGGCAACACTTCATACACTCATTACTAGCATAAAATCGCCTACTTTCTACAACTAAAAAATAACAAGAATGGGACCACAATACAACCTTTGATGCACAATGTTATTGTACAACAACAAATCAGCTGTTGTCGTTTACAACAACTCAGACAATCGTAGCCCAAATTATTGGTTTGGTGTGGCATAATAAAGCTATAAACAATCCCCCAAGATTTTTTAAAATATTATTTTCATATAGCATTATAAATAAATATCATGAAACTTACCTCATAGCACAGTCAACATTTATCTTTCACATCCGCTACATAAAATCATGCCCACAGAATTATATTTTACATCAATGGCCGACTAGTTTCCAAGCTCCCAAATTGTGAGGGTAATAAAAGCTTTGCATAAGTTATTCTGATAATTGTAATCTCTTTAGAGAAATAAATATATTCTCTCCACAAATCTCTTCTACAGGTGTATAATGTGTTATTTTTGTGGTATAATATATTATTTTGTGATGTGTGCTTCGAGTGTTTCAAGTGCCAATCTAAAGAAAACTAGAGCCCGTATTTTTTGTTTGGATTGGTCAGCAGTGAGACGCGTAAATACAAATTTTCGTTTTGTAGACTTTTTTATTTCTTTCATTGTGTTTTATTTTGTTTCTATGGTTGTTTTATTTTGTTTATGGACAAAAGTAAAGATATTTCTTGTGTTTGTAAAAATTGAACTTCCAGCCGTTTTTGTCCTTCCAAATCCTATGAAAATGACTTTGAAAGCCGCTTTAAAATGTTTTATTTGACTTGCCGAAGAAAACTTTGTGATACATGTAAGGGATGCTTGTATTTTGTTTGTTACTTAGTTTACTTTAAAAGTGCATTCTAGAACATTCTAAATGTGTGTTTATATATGTGAGTATAAATATACCAAAGTGCTCTTCGAACAGGGACAATTGAGATCTTATATATATATATCTTACCACTGCATGTAGTAACATGAGAATTAGTAATGATATTAATGTGATTTTGTATTTTCTTTGCTGGAAAGCCCCATGACACCTAAAGCCAAGAAAAAACCCCTTATGTTTCTTGTCCCGATTTCTGCCAAAAAGCAGGGAAGCAGGGCATTTTTTTTCTTAGCCAAAGTAATAAGCTTTCATACAGTTAGTAAGAAAAATACACGCAATATTAAAAACGTCAATTATAAAAGGGCTTTTAAAGTAACTTTTTTAATATCTTGTATAATAAATTTTGTTTAAATGAATATGCAGCCAAGCATGGCAAAACATGACAAGCATGCTGTGAGTAGTTCATGGCGGTTCGTCAGCGGATAGGATTTTGAATGAGCCCACAGTAGTTCCAGATTAATACTTCAAGTTATCAAAAAGAAAGTTCAAAAACATGAAGCGAAATTTGTAGAGGAAAACCAGCAAAAAAAGGAAGCAGCCAATAAAAAAGGAAGCGGGCGGGGACGAGAAACACAAGTTTTTTTAATTGGCCTAATTAAACCGCTCGCATGCTATTGTTCTTGTGAAAGGTCAATTCAATGTCAAAGTTTTATTGAAATATTTCAAGGGTTGATCAGCTAGTTTTTGAAAACAAGGCATCACCGTACTGCGACTTATTCTCACATTAAAATATGGTTGTGTCAAAACGATCTCTTGATACCCGGCGAGCAAGCGAGAAAATAAACTCATGTTGTATAATCTGACCGATTGTTCACATGCTCTGAAATGTGTGTTTTGCAAAGAAAATACAATATATGTAAATTTGAGTTAGTCCTAACAGACAAAAGGCACCCAAAACATAAACTACACATGCAGAATACAATTTTACTCAGCTGTCTTGAACAGGGAAGATCACACTCACGCCTAATTGTTATAGTGATGAATTGTCACATCTGTTGAAGTTGACACGACAGTAAACCACATATATCCGTATCAAAGGGGTTGATCGGTTAGATTTCAGGCTACACCATTCGTTATTTCAGTACTTTCTTTCCCTGATCATGGATCCATCTATTTTACACTGTGAACGAATAATTGTCAAACAAAAACTACAAACTCACAAACCAAGCATAAATCCCAAGAGAATTTGTTCACTAGAAGATTCCATCAGAAAATTTCTGACCATTTCATTCTGATCTGTATGTCACAATCGGTCTAATTAATGATAATTTCTTCCTTGTTAATTTCATTTCTCATGAAAAACATTCGATTGAGAGTGAACATGTAACCACTCATTCAATTCAGATGACATCTATACATGGGCTCAGTACGATTAGATTAGCGAGAGCAAAGCACAATGTAACGCTTGTGGCTTGTGTCTTTTTGTGATGTCCTAATGTATTCGTCTTCTTTAACTCATTAACGTGCAAGCTGTTACAATGTTTCTACCTCCCAACACCCAAGCAATACGGCGAATATGTGATTGAATTCAGGAGCTTTCACCAAAATGGCTATATCTCCAGAAACAGTTGCATGAAAAAATCTGGTCTTTTCAACCAAATATTATTGATATATGATTGACCAAATTTGTTTAAATGAACTTGCATACCTATATATATATAATTAGTTTTTTAAATGAGAATTTTTATTTGTAAAGCAGTGACACTTTGTTTTTCATGTCACTCATCACCTAAAGGGGCAATATCTCCATAAATTTATATAAAACAGGTTATGGGCCCTTGTCTTCAACGGAGATGAAAGCAAGTATGAACTCTGGGAGGTGAAGTTTCTCACATTCATGAGGATTCAGAAACTTTACGATGTGTTTGTTCCTAGCACAGACGAACGGGAGCTAGATGAGGCAAGGAATGAAACTGCCTTCGCCAAATTGGTCCAATGCTTGGACGATCGAAGTTTGTCTCTGATCATAAGAGAGGCAAGGGACGACGGGAGAAAATCCTTGACGGTGCTACGTGAATATTACCAAGGTAAAGGAAAACCAAGGATCATCGCTTTGTACATGGAGCTGACCTCGTTGAAAAAGGGCGAGAACGAAAACACGACTGATTATATGCTCCGAGCGGAGACTGCCTCGACGGCGCTTAAATCAGCCGAAGAAGTCATTAGCGATGGACTGCTAATAGCTATGATTTTAAAGGGACTTCCGCAAAGTTATAAAATATTTTCAACTGTAGTCATACAGCGGGAGAAGCCGATGACTTTTAGTGAATTCAAAACAGCCTTACGCAACTACAAGAAGAATAAAAAGAGTTGCAAGACGGAAGACCAAGACAACGTGATGTACACAAAGCCACAAAAATGCTTTGACGGAAAATGTTTTAAATGCGACAGAAAGGGTCACAAAAGCTCGGATTGCTGGACAAAGACCGAGAAGTGGTGCAGTAATTGTAAAAGTAAGACCCACAATACGAAGGACTGCAGAAGCAAGAAAGACGGCAAGGACGCCACTAAGACAGCAAATGAACCGAAGAAAGAAGACAACAATGGACACTCGTTTACTTTCACACTCAAAGACTCAAACGACAGAAGAAATATGGACAATGAAAACTTACTAGTGGACACTGGAGCGACTAGTCACATAATTAATGACAGTTCAAAATTTATAAATTTTGATGAAAACTTTGATTCTAGCACTCATTTTATGGTATTAGTTGACGGTAGTAAATCTAACGTTGTATTAGGAAAAGGGAATGCTAAAGTTAAGCTATTTGATGTAAAGGGAAATATGCATGATGTTATGTTGTATAACACACTCTACATTCCATCCTATAACCAAAATATCCTTTCAGTTTCAGCCGAAGTAGGTAGAGGAGGCTCAGTAAACTTGGGTAAACAGGTAAGTAAATACACCACTGAGGAAGGCAATATATTTGAGATCAGGCAGAAAGAGCGTTTGTACTATTTAAATAGCGTATCATCATCAAGTAATAATGCTAGTTCAATAGAGGAGTGGCACAAGATTTTAGGCCACTGTAATTACGGAGATGTTAGAAAGCTAGAGCAGGTAGTTAAGGGCATGAAGATCACTGATCACAAGGAGCCAGAATGTGAAGTATGCACTCAGGGCAAAATGTGCCAGACTAGAAGTAGAGAGCCAGACCAGAGAGCAAAGGCACCCTTGGAATTTGTACATTGTGATTTGGCAGGGCCAATAGAGCCCACTGCCAAAGACGGATTTAAATATGCTTTATCGTTTGTAGACGATTTCACAGGTATAAACATGGTCTATTTCTTGAAACAGAAGAGTGACACTACAGAAGCAACAGAGAAATACATAGCTGACGTTGCGCCTTATGGAAAAATCAAGCGACTATGTAGCAACAATGGAGGTGAGTTCATTAGTTATCGATTTAAGAGTCTCTTAAGAAAGCACGCAATCAAGCACGAGACAAGTGTGCCGTACTCACCGCATCAGAACGGTACAGTAGAAAGAGCATGGAGAAGTTTGTTTAGCACGGTGATGTCTTTTGCTAGAAGCAAAATTACCAAAACATTTGTGGACATATGCTGTGATGGCTTCAGTCTATATCCGAAATAAATGTTTTAATCCACATTTAGGGAAAACACCCTACAAAGCATTAATCGGTAAGCAACCGGATTTGGGTAATATGCATGTGTTCGGATCTACCTGTTATGCGTTTGTACAGAATGCTAAAAAGTTAGATGCTCGTAGCCAAAAAGATATCTTTGTCGGGTATGACAAAGGAAGTCCGGCCTATTTGGTGTTTTATCCGGAGACAAATGGGGTAGAAAAAGTACGATGTGTAAAATTCATTGATAATTTTCAAGCCGAGCAAGTTGAGCATGATTTAATTTCAAACAGAGAGCGAGGTGAGAACACTGATAAGCCTGAGGCCAAGATGCCAAACATTAATGAGGAACAGAACACTCAGGAATTTGAGACTGAGCAAGTAGGTGATGACAAAGATATACACGAACAGCACAAACAAGACATTTATGCAGAAAGGTATCCAACAAGAGCATGCAACAAACCTAATTATTTTGGACTAAATAAGCTAGACGATAACACAAGTTATACAGTTGACTATTGTTATAGGCTTGCAAACATTCCAATAAGTTACAAGCAAGCAGTAGATGCACCAGATGCAAATAGATGGCAAGAGGCCATGAACACAGAAATGAAAGCCTTAACTGCTAATGAAACATTTGAGCTTGTACCACATCCTAAGGATAGGCAAGTAGTGGGGGCAAAATGGGTATATACAGTTAAAACAAACCAAAACGGCAAAGAGAAATATAAAACCAGGTTTGTAGCAAAAGGCTATTCACAAGTGCAAGACATTGATTATAAAGAGACATTTGCACCAACCGCACATATGAGTTCAGTTTGCACTTTATTGCAATGCACGGTTCAGAACAATGTATTTAAATGCACCTATCGATCGAGAGATCTATATTGAACAACCTGAAGGTTTCGAAAAATTAGGAAACAATGGCAAAAAATTAGTGTGTAAACTAAACCGGTCATTATACAGACTTAAACAGAGAGGAAGAAATTGGAACAATTTACTGCATACATTTTTGGTGAAAGAGAAATTTACACAATCACTTGCAGATCCGTGTCTGTATGTTCGCTCAATTGACGAAGAGCGATGTGTTATTGTTATTATTTGGGTCGATGACATTATCATCGCGGCTAGCGATTCCGATTTACTTAATAGTGTAAAAATTTGTTGAGCAATAGATTTAAAATGATGGACTTAGGTGAATTGAAATGGTTTTTAGGTACCAAATTTAAACACAGCAGAGACTGTATAAAGATGAATCAAACCTGGTACATTCAGAAAATTCTTTCGAGGTTTGAAATGTCTGATTGTAAACCTAAACCAACTCCGTGCATTTTAGGGACTGAGAAAGTTTCAAACGAAAAATCACCTGAATTAACTGATCCAAGATTATAGAGGGCAATGGTAGGAAGCTTAATTTACATAATGACTGGAACAAGACCAGATTTATGTTATGTTGTGACAAAATTGTCACAGAAAATGTTGAAGCCCACACAAGCAGACTTAAGCACAGCCAAACACGTCTTAAGATACTTGAAAGGTACACAGGTATTAGGATTAACTTTTAGGAAATCATGTTCTCCACTAATTCTTAAAGGATTTTGTGATTCAGATTGGGGGGCGTCTATTGAAGATAGACGAAGTGTGACAGGCTACAATTTCCAGCTTACACAAGATGGTCCAATGATATCATGGAAAAGCCGAAAACAACCGACCGTGGCATTATCAACGTGTGAAGCGGAGTATGTAGCACTCGCAAATGCAATACAAGAAGCTAAATTCTTGCAACAACTTTGCAAGGACATGAGGGTAAGTATTGAAGGTAAGTTACTAATTATGATAGATAACCAGGGAGCTATGAATTTAGCCAAGAATCCAGTTCATCACCAAAGGTCAAAACACAGATATAAAGTACCATTTTATCAGATCAGAAATACAGGAAGGTCGAATTATTCTAGAGTATATTCCAAGTGAGGAAAATGTAGCTGATATTTTTACCAAGCCAGCCAGCAAGATTAAACTAGGACGTTTTGGAGGTATTATGTCAGGAAAATAGAGCAGAACAAAAATATATAGGAACACCAAGCGCATAATTTAACATGGATATGGTCCAAAGGAACGTAAGTTTAGGGCGTAAGCTTAAGTGTGTAAAATAATAATTAAGAAATATGCTCAGAACATAAAGAGCAAGTGGGGGATGTTAAAGCATGCTCTATAATATCCTGATGATTGATTGTTAGTAATTAATATGATTATATAAAGATATACGATTAGAGAAGATGACGCAGGAACATAATTCCATAGATTCCACACATATATATGTTGTAATGATTATCCAACGATAAACCTAATATGGTAATATGAATGAAAACGTAATGTAATATATCCTAAATGTATAATCATGTGTAATCTTTTATATATAGATGTAATTTTGTTATGTAAAGTCAGAGTGAATAAAACTGTTGAACACTACACACATACTGCTGTAGATTATATCCCCACTCCTATCCGCTTCCTGCGCATTACATTCATGTGACTACAAATTATCGGGGTTAATACCCACGTGTCCCATTACAATAGCTCCCTATCTCTAAAACTAGATGCAGGAAGCAATAAAATCTTTATTGGTATGCCCATAATCCTTTATCGCTTCCTTTCCTTAACACTATGTCAGCAAGATATCCTGCAACGATTAGCTCTGTTTTCTGTGTGCGAACATTGCACAATTGACCAAGTCAGACAGCAACTGAATAATTATGGCAATGTGCGTCTTGCGCAATGCACATGCCGTTTTATTATTTTTTTAAAACAATGAGATAATTATTAACATTTAACAAATATAAAACATTTTCCGTGTTGATATACAGTTATATCAACACGAGTGGAATTGGGAAAACGAGAAATTGTATGGAAACACGACGCCCGAAGGGCAGAGTGTTTTCATACAATTTCGAGTTTTCCCAACTTCCACGAGTGTTGATATAACTATAAATCAATACGGAAAAAAATGTTTTATATTTGTTAAATGTTAATAGCAATGTCAAAAGCCCGAAGGATAAGCAAAATTTCCGTGTTTACAAGCGGCGGAAAATTTCCCGTGTTGACGTGCTCTTAGCCAATCAACGTTCAGAATTTACAAATGCTATATTATAAAACAAATTATAAACCAAAGTTAATTATTAAAAGTTCGCACAGAAAAGGTGGGGTAATAAATACACGCCACGAGTCTCCTAGACTAAAGCTGAGTAAAAAACTGCACTTGAAAATTGGCTATATAGTTTCCAGGCCCGGCGATAAGTAGGGACTGACGATGGCTGCAAACTAGATTGAAGTAATTTAGTTGTTACAGTGGCCAGTTGTACAGGAGTAGTTGGGCTGGTATGACCGTTGGTGACGATTGTACACCCACAGGAGCTACAATCTGTTGCAAAATAAAACGTGCCATCATGGTTTTGAAAGGCTTATCCCCCTTTTCCCTATCCAATGTTGCGATTTGAAGTCGAAATTGAAAAAAAAGGCCTGAAACGGTGCTAAAAATCACTAACCAACATTGACAAGGGTGCGGGAGCATGGAGTGTCTCGTTTATTTTGCATAAGATTGTCTAAAATAGGAACGTTTGGAATGCACACTTGGCGCAGCTCTGATTGTGTAACACGCGAGTGCAGATTATTACTAATACGAGAAGTAAAATTTACTGAGAATCATTAAAAAATATTAGCACACATGTTTGAACAATAACACCCATGTATTTTGTGTTTATTAAGAGGCAGTGCAGTCTCTGTAAAAGCGGTCCACTGCATTTCGGATCAGAAAATAGTTTTCTCCCAAACTTTTACCGTCAAATAGCACATACCAGTAAGTTATGAAACTGACTTTGGTTTTTCAATTTTCATAAAAATAATTTTTTTACAGCGCTTTAGCTCCAGGTGACCGTGTTCGCTGAATTTGCACTTTTCGTCGACTGAAGATTACACATATTTAAAACATCACAGCTCACGGAATATAGAACTTTGCACCATGATCTTTTTTCTCAGTCTTGTTCATTCATTTAAGTGCAAAATTCAAGCGAAATTTTGAATGTTGAGACAAATGCGGGGGGAGGAAAAAATACGCAATGATACTCGTTTTACGGCCTTCTTAAAATCACGACAAACTGACCCTCAGTAAATAGCTTTGATCTCCTAAGTCCAGCACTAAAAACCTCAAGCTTCTATTCCAATCTACTAATCTAAGGATGTATAAAAAGGATTGATAAAAACATTTTGCGCTTTTTATTTAGATTCCGCACAACAACCTCGAACTTTCTGTGTTTTTAATGCAAATTACATTTAGTTAGGCGGTAAATATAAACTGTAATGAAAGACCGTTATTTGCTTCAATTTTTATTGCATTCGGATTTAAAGCAGTAAATTTTTCTTATTTCCGAATTTAAAGTCTAAGAAATTTACTACTAAATGGTGCCGGACGGCTTTGCTAGCTGAAGTGTTTTATTGTTTGTGCAAAATACTCGACTGTTTATTATGCAAGCTTAATTTAATATTTTACCAAAATAGAATTTCAAAACAGCAATTCCGTTTTTTTTACTCAGTTCGAGTTCGGATAAAATCTTGTTAGAAGTATATACAAATATATCCGATATTCTTACATCACTTAATTGATTTAACGTAGGAAAAATAACCAAAACACATGTGCATATACCACGACGAAATCGACCGATCTTACTGAAAGTGACTTTATATTTTAAGGCTTAAGGCAGCAAGTGATATTATAACTTTTAAAACATTTTGCACTTTTATTATTTAATATATTCTACATAGCAACCTCTAACTTGCTTTCTGTTAATTTATAAAGCCTGACATGACACATTAAGACCTAAAAATAATTATAACTATAATCTAGTATTTACCTGAATTGACGGGGGACTTCTAGAATGTCATTATTAATTATTCTTTCGGATTTTTTTTAGCGTATAAGACCTGTTGCCCCTATGGCCATGATGAAAAATCAAGGGTGGGTAGTAAAGAAGTAGTTGTAGTTCATTACTGTAGCGAACTACAATTTTCAAATAGCCAGTAGTTTTTACTATACTTTCTGTAAAGATTGTAGCTCTCGAAACGCCACATTCCGCAAAAAGCTCTGAAAACTCTAAAAAGCATATGCCATGCCTTCTGATTGAATCTTAAATTTAGACTTTTAAGTCATTAATGTGTTGTTAACTAATTAATTCGTCACATGCTTAAAAGCACGTAAAGATCTGATGTCGATTTCATCGGTAAAATAGGCCTACAAAGCTTGCATAATAAACAGTCAAGTACTTTGCACAAACAATAAAACAGTTCAGTTAGCAAAGCCGTCCGGCACCATTTAGTAGTAAATTTCTTGAACTTTAAATTCGAAAATAAGAAAAATTTAATGCTTTAAATCCGAATGCAATAAAAACCAGACACAATACTAAAATGCGGTGCCCGCTGGCCCCACTTACAAATAAAACTTTCGGCGTTTCCGCCTACATGCATGCCAAGTCAAGTAAAGTTATAATTCTCCTGTCGGCCGTCAGTTGGTCCGTACGTTAGGATCAAAATTGCGTTTTAAAGCCTTCGAAATAAAATTTTTTTGCTCAAAATACTATCAAATTGAGGAGAAAAGTGAGACGAATCCACTGGCATACGGCCGAAAACAAGAAAAGCAACAATTCCGAAATTATCAAGCATCAAACGGACTGCACTTTTAATTATAGTTTAATAATTTTGAGCGATTTGTCAACAATACAATTTCGCTTATTAAAACTGCACATTAAAACCTTCAAAATATAATATTTTGGGCTTAAACTACTAACAAAATAAAGAGAAAAGTGAGACTAGCCACTGGTATACGGCCGAAAAAGAGAAAACCTGCAACAATACGAAGTTATCAGGGTCAAATGTATTGCATTTTTAATTAGTTTAATAATTATGAGCGATGTGCGGAACAATACAATTTCGCTTGTCTTTCAAAGGCCATAAATCGCTAGAATAATGTTGTTTAGTAATAGATTTGACATCCGTAAATACAACTTTTCACGCTGATTCGAACGGTAGTATTTTTGTCCTTATTATGGGCGCATAAAACCAGAAATAAAGCCTAGCAAACAGTCGATCATGAGAGTACCGACAACAACCAACAAATTCCGAGCACGTGCAAGGAATTTTTAGTAGGTGATTAAAGCCTGGTTCACATATATGCCTGTGACGTACCGACGACAATGCCGATGGTAGCTTTAAAACGTAAATTATGTGAACATTTGTTCGCCGATTGCCTCCAGTGCCACAGTTACAGTTACATCGGCGGTAGGCCGGGAAAGTTGACTTGAGTTCAACTTTGCCGGTATTTCGGCGGCAAGTAGAGGCATAATGATACAGTCACAGGCATGCCGCAGGCATATTCACAAACCAGGCTTAAAGAAACGTTTTGATGCGAACAAACTAACAAACGGACCGACAAACTAACAAACGGATAAACTAACAAACTCACAGGCAGAATATAATGCGGTGCCCAAGTTTGGGCACCGCAAATGAAGCAAATAACTGTCTTTCATTACAGTTTATATTTACCGCCTAACTAAATGTAATTTGCATTAAAAACACAGAAAGTTCAAGGTTGTTGTGCGGAATCGAAATAAAAAGCGCAAAATGTTTTTATCAATCCTTTTTATACATCCTTAGATTACTAGATTGGAATAGAAGCTTTAGGTTTTTAGTGCTGGACTTAGGAGATCAAAGCTATTTTCTGAGGGTCAGTTTGTCGTGATTTTAAGAAGGCCGTAAAACGAGTATCATTGTGTATTTTTTCCTCTCCCCGCATTTCTCTCAACATTCAAAATTTCGCTTGAATTTTGCTCTTAAATGAATGAACAAGACTGAGAAAAAAGATCATGGTGCAAAGTTCTATATTCCGTGAGCTGTAATATTTTAAATATGTGTAATTTTCAGTCGACGAAAAGTGCAAATTCAGCGAACACGGTCACCTGGAGCTAAAGTGCTGTAAAAAAATTATTTTTATGAAAATTGAAAAACCAAAGTCAGATTCAAAACTCACTGGTATGTGCTATTTCACGGTAAAAGTTTGGGAGAAAACTATTTTCTGATCCGAAATGCAGTGGACCGCTTTTACAGAGACTGCCTCTTAACAACTTGTCAATAACTACATGTATATTAGTGCGCGAATATGCATGCAGTTAATTATTGAAGTAATGAAATTGACAACACAAAAATTCATAATCATGAATAGACCTAAACGTTGCACAACAACAATTTGTCTTTGAAAAAGATGCCCCTATCCTTGCCACAGCCAACGAGCACTTCAGTTTTGTGCAAGGGGGTGCAGTAGACTGCGTTGAAACGGAGATGATGAAAGTCAGATGGCGTTGTTTTCAGTTCTTGCAAATTCCGCAAGATGAACAAGTGAATATCCTGTCATGTCCGCGTTGCTTTGCAGAGTTTATTCGTCATTGAATATTGGAACTGCCTATGTTTATCGGACATACGTTTTAGCAAAAATGCATGCAATTAGCATACTAATCAAATGATTGCAATCAGCATACTAATCAGTGTTCATATGTGCACCATTTTAAAATCTCAAAATTACATATTTTGTTTCTCGTCTACAAGGTTTGTTGACTAATTCACATAAACATAAGTTATTGAACAAATGCTGGAATTTGGAAATGATTTGAAGTGTTGTATGCTCAGAATAAACAGCGGATCACCACTGTGATCCGAAGATATATGAGAGAATATATATTATGTAATATTTTCTTTTGGTTTGAACGGGTCACCGTTACACAATCAGCTCATATTATGTTAGTTTCTTAAAAAAAATGGAAATGTTAACTTTACCATGGTACCACAGTACAAACCTGAGATCTTATGTATTTAATGTGTGGCCAACGTACTATCTTGAGTTGTTTTGGCACTTGTTTTAGACAGTGACCCGTTCCGGTGATGCGTTAATTATTCAGAATCGTGCATTTCGGGGTGGGTTGATGGGCTGTCTGACAGTTATACTTTATACTTCACACACAGTCACAGAGATGGTATAGACAGCGCATTAATAATAATAATAATAATAATAACAGTCTTTATTCATACTCAAGAACACCCGTCTGTGAGTTTACATTATAAAAATATATAAGATAAAATTATTGATATCTATAAGGTAATAACTAGATATATACAGTTATGGATAAAAATATTAATAATGTTAAAAAGGTAAAGATTAAAATTGGTTAAACAAAGTTATTAAACAAACATCGATTTACAAAAGAACTTTTAAATCGCTCTGTTCTCACTAATGGAAGTTCAAACTCGTGTCCCCTTGGCCTAAGGTGTCTATTTAATTTATCTGGTAAAAGCTCCTGTAGTGCATTATCTTTATTATGTATTACTTTATCCCAAAGTTTCTTGTCCCTTTTGATGCTTATCTCCTTAATATTCAATTTTTCCGATATGTAACCATTTCTGTGAGCGCAATTGATGAATTTGTCTATTTGACTAATGTATTTATTGAAGTATGCGCCTCCCCAAAGTTCTATGCCGTAAGTGATTATAGGCATAATTAAAGTGTTAAACAGCATGTCCAGTTGTTTGATTGGGAAGCCATAGTATTTACAGACACGCATTATGTACATTCTTGCACTGGCTTTTTTCAACATTTCATCAAAATGCAAATCCCACTTGGAAGGGAAATCCTGTAATGTAATTCCTAAAATCTTTAACCACGTCCTTCGTTTAATAAATGGAAAAGGATCAGGCAACAGCGTAGGGATATTTCTCCTAACAATCATTTCATACGTCTTTTCCATATTTAAGGACATTCGATTATTTTCAGACCATGTTTGTATACTGTCCACTTCGGCTTGGGATGTATCTCCGTTTTCATTCCCTGGTACTTCTAATGTCATGTCATCCGCGAACTTAACTAACTGGTTTATGGGGTTAACTGTTTTGATGTCATTCACCATGATCGAAAAGAGGACAGGACCCAGAACTGTTCCTTGGGGAACACCTCGATTAATGTTCAAGTATTCAGTTTCTATTCCATCAACCACTACCCTCTGTTTCCTCGCCAAAAAACTAATCAGCCAATTTGTAACATATGGGTTGATGGGGAGCTTCTTAAGAGGCTGTCTCCGTAAAAACCTCCAGGTCAGTATGGGGCTCAAAAATAGATTTCTCTCATACTCTAGTATTTTGAAGATCTATCCTTGGGAACAACTAAAATCGATGTCATTTTACTCAAATTTCCTTTAAATTATTTTTGGGGGCGATTGATGTTCGATCGACTGGTAACCAACTTGATACTCCGAATGAAGGCCAAATATCGACATATATTCAGCGCTATTTTTTAAATCAAATTCATACCTAAATTTCAAAATTTTTGCTCAGAAATATAGACTTATCCTTCTATTTTCGCAGGTGATATGACTTAGATCATTATTCTTTGGTATAGAATAGAAAACAGCGCAGTTATTGACCCTCCTGAACGGATAAAGGATATCGTCTCAAAATATGCCAACTTCGAAAGCTTATTTCAAAATCGTGGCACTTGATTGGCACATGACTTTAACTTTTCTATAAACTACTAACATTAGTCAACACAAATCGCCAATAATATCTTTCTGCCCTACCATTTGACAAAAATGACAAGCGCGCAAACTTTGTAAAATTTGAAAATGTGTCGAAATCGAGCATACTTTATCGGTAAACATAATTCTTGATATTAACAAATAAAACCACCTTACACTACACTGAATGAAGCTTGATTATGTAAATATATGTCTTTCATCATTATTCTTTGGTTTTGCACTCGAATGAAATTGTTTGACTGTACAGTTTGGGTTCAAGGATAGTCATTCAATGCCAGTGTGTCCAGTGTGTTCAAATTCTGCGCGCCTCAATGCCATGACGGCATCAGTCCTGATTGTGACATACGAACTTCGCTCTGCTCGCTTTGTTTACCTCCTGTAAATAAAATGTCTCAAACAAATTAGAAAATTCAGAATTAGTCATACTACAGACATAACTTTCATTGGTTTGTTTACCTTAAACTGTTATATAAAGTTTCGTTTTATAGTGATGTACGAATTAATCTCGGGGAAAACTCCTAACCGAAAGAAATGTACTCGCTGAGCGTAAACATGTCAATCAAATGACAATGAAATGTTTCGTTGCTCTCTGATTTCCTTTTCTTTGTATTGAATTAAATAGTAGTCTTAGACAGTATTGCACGAGGTTTTTGTGTTTACAATAATGGTGTTCTACTTCTACTACAGCCGCAATTTGTGATCATGCAACGTTAAGGCCCTGTCACACTATTGCGTATGAGAGAAACGTATGAGAACCGTACATCTGTCGTACCTCTAGCGTATTCAGCGTGTGCCTAAAGTATGCTTATCTTATAAAGCATACGTCCAATACGCACAAAATTTTTGAACATGCTTAAAAAAAAATTTCTGCCTCGGCGTATGCCAGCGTATGCAACCGTGCTTGAAACGTATATAACCTATGCCTAGCGTACCCCTAGCGTATGCCAGCGTATACCGGCGTATGAGTGATATTTTTCATACGCTGGCATACGCTAGTACGATACGCAATAGTGTGACAGGGCCTTTAGGTAAACCGAAAGGCCCTGTCACACTAATGCGTATGAGAGAAACGTATGAGAAGCGTATGAAAATCAATGAAATAATTTTCATACGCACAAATTCACAAAAATCCTTTGCAATGCCAGCGTATGAGTACCGTACATCTGGCGTACCTCTAGCGTATTGAGCGTGTGCCTAGAGTATGCTTATCGTATAAAGCATACGTCCGATACGCACAAAATTTTTGAACATGCTTAAAAAAAATTTCTGCCTCGTCGAATGCCACCGTGCTTGAAACGTATACAACCTATGCCTAGCGTACCCCTAGCATATGTCAGCGTATACCGGCGTATGAGTGATATTTAAAGTGATATTTAGATATTTAGAGTAGAACCGTGACTTACTTGAATTCTAGTTTCATTGATAATTGTTTCTAAACCTAGAGACAATTCAGTTGCTAGAAAACTATACTGAGCGAAACTAACGAAATATTGACATTTGACACATTGCCCGGGGTTTTCCCCGAGATTTAATTCGTACATTCTAACGAAACTTTTATAAAACAGTTTAAAAACGATGAAAATTCTGTCTGTAGTATGACTAATTTTGAGTTTTCCAATTTCATTGAATATTGTTATTTGCTAAACATGTATTTGTTAAAGAGGTAAACAAAGCGAACAGGGCGAAGATTGTATAGTATGTCACAATCAGGACTCGTGGCATTGAGGCGCGCAGAAGACACTGGACACACTGGCATTGAATGACTCTATCTGTGAAGCCAAACTGTACTCAAACAATTTGATTCAAGCGCCAAACCAAAGAATAATGATGAAAGACATGTATTTACATAATGAAGCTTCATTCAGTGTAGTGTAAGGTGATTTTATCTGTTAATATCAATAATTATGTTTACCAATAAAGTATGCTCGATTTCGACACATTTTCAAATTTTACAAAGTTTGCGCGCTTGTCATTTTTGTCAAATGGTAGAGCAGAAAGATATTATTGGCGATTTGTGTTGACTAATGTTAGTAGTTTATAGAAAAGTTAAAGTCATGTGCCAATCAAGTGCCACGATTTTGAAATAAGCTTTCGAAGTTGACATATTTTGAGACGATATCCTTTATCCGTTCGGGAGGGTCAATAACTGCGCTGTTTTCTATTTTATACCAAAGAATAATGATCTAAGTTGTATCACCGACGAAAATAGAAGGATAAGTCTATATTTCTGAGCAAAAATTTTGAAATTTAGGTATGAATTTGATTTGAAAAATAGCGCTGAAAATATGTCGATATTTGGCCTTCATTCGGAGTATCAAGTTGGTTACCAGTCGATCGAACATCAATCGCCCCCAAAAATAATTTAAAGGAAATTTGAGTAAAATGACATCGATTTTAGTTGTTCCCAAGGATAGATCTTCAAAATACTAGAGTATGAGAGAAATCTATTTTTGAGCCCCATATTGACCTGGAGGTTTTTACGGAGACAGCCTCTTAAGCTTCTCACATAAAATATCGTGTGGAACGCTATCGAATGCTTTGCGAAAGTCAAAAGATAATACTCTGACATATTTTGCATCTTCTTCTAACCATCTTAACCATGTGTGTTGGCACTTGATCAGAGCCATAATCGAATTGTGACCTTCCTTGTATGCAAACTGATCTGAATCAATAGCGTGTCTTGTAACATGTGCTATCTCAGTTTTGAACACACTTCTTTCAAATAATCTCATTATAATATCTGTTAAAGAGAGTGGTCTTAGTTGATTAAGAGAGTTTAAGATAGATTCTTTAGGTACTGGTAGTACATTTGCATGTTTCCACATTTTAGGAACTTTGCTAAGTTTCAATGAAGTGTTAAATATATTTGTTATGGTAGGGGCAAGCTCAAATGCAAATTCCTTCCAAAACCAGTAAGGTAGATCATCTGGCCCGGATGCTGTTCGTTTTAGATTTTGTAAAAGGTGTAGAGTAGTATTTATAGAGAGCGAAGGAACCCTGGTGCCATCAGGGATCTCGACAGGTTCTGGAGCCGCGTACTGAGGATCCGAGTTTATACTTTGAAAGTATACATTTATCTCACTAGGATCAAAGGCTGCACTGACAGATCGACTCCGATTATTTCTTCCTGTAATACTGTTCACATTGGACCACCACTGTTTTGATCCAGTTTTCTGATTTTTGTTCTCTTGTTTGACGGCATTTAACTGGTTCTCTCGAATTAGCTTGTTTATCTGGTCTTGTAAACGAGCGTGAGATTCGGAATAGCTCTTCTGTATAGCTCTTTTCCTTTGCTTTAGCAAATGCTTTACAAGGGGTGACATAAACGGTGGGTCATGTGAAGAGGTTCAAACCTTAATTAGTGGGAAGCACTTTTCAAATATCGGCCACATCGTTTCATAAAATTTCAGCGTCATTTCATCTGGAGTTTGGTTATCATATTCCAGTCTACAGTTCCTAATTCATATAACATATTTATTTTCTTATGTTGTTTTACATCTCTAAAATAGGAATTTTTTCTTTCTGCTTTAATTACATCTCGGGGATAGGTTATTACCATATCATGATCAGATTTTACTAAGCTTTTCACTACTTTAACTTTTTTCCAATCGTGAGGAGCGTTCGTAATGAAGACATCAAGTATGTTTTGACCCCTTGTAGGAACTTTAACAAGTTGGATGAGCGACAGCTGATTGAGCAGATTTCGAATATTTAATTTATTGATATCACCCGCAATGATTATTCTGGAGTTTGGTTTAACAGACAGTATTTGTTCGCATGTGTCTATCAAATATTCAATTAGGTCATTCTCATTATAATCGTGATCAGGAGGGTGGTATATAGTTCCAACATAGACATTCGAGTTTTGTGTGTCAATTTTTGTCCATAGACATTCAAACAAATTGTCCGAGTTTGGCATTATCTGCATTTTCCAATCATTTCTACAAATAGTCGCCACACCGCCCCCTCGACAGTTTGTTCTGTCTTTTCTTATGATAGAAAAGCCAGCGGGACAGACAAGATGATCAGGTATAATTGGTTTCAGCCATGTTTCAGAGATACAGCATATGTCAATGTCATTACACTTCAGATCCGCATACAAAGCGGGAAGGGCATCAGGTTTTACTAGGGATCTAGCGTTTAACACTAGACAACGCGGAATTATACGTGGTAAATTTAAAGCTGTTTTATCGATTTGTACAAATTTCAGAACACGATCACGCTGATGAGGTATCATACGAGCATGTTTTTTTCGTCTTGTAATTCTCACAGGAATTTTATTACTACGACAAGCTGACTGAGACATACAATTGGAACCATTTAAGTTCGTGTTAGCCGCATTAATTATGTTCTCGTAATTTTGCTGACTAGGTCTAGGTAATTCTCCCAGTCCGGAGGTCGATCTAGAGACAGTTTCTTCCGAAAATTCCGCTTCGGTTTAGTTTGTTTACTTTTGAAGTTTTTGCGACTACGGACTGTATTCCTTGATAAATGCTGGTTTCTCTTGTTTGTATTGAAAGTATTTAATTCTGTTGTTTGGGGGTTTGTAGGGACAGGTTTCATCCAATTGTGTGATCTATTGGGAAACGCAAGAGACTGTTTCTCTCGGTATTTCTTTAGCTGTTTCTTGAACGATGAGGATGTATTCAGCGAACTATCCGTCTGGTCAATGGCTATGTTAACCCCATCAGCTACAGTGAAATTTTCAAAGCCTGACAGAAAGTCGTCTGACTGGCTCCCAAGGGTGTTATCAATACAGTGAGCCTCTGGTGTTATGCTGGCTTCATCAATTGTAGTGAAATTTTTAATGCATAACGGAAGGTCATCTGGCTGATCGTCCGAATTAAATACACCAGAGAAACTTGAGCTCCCAAGGGGATTATCAATGCTATGGACTATTGATGTTATGCTTGTTTCATCAATTATAGCATGATTTTTCATTTGCATAATCAATTGTCTCAAAGATTCATTCATCGCCTCACTTGACTTAAGTCTATTTTCAAGAGAGACAATGGTGTTATTTAATTCGTTTACTTCTTTATTTCTTCCTCGGATTAAAATTGATATATCAGCTTCAAGGTTTTTACATTTTTCCCTTTCATTAGATAGTTCCTTTTGAAGTTGGTTAATTTCTTCGCTCTCCCACGACTTTTCGATTGCAAAAATCTTAGTTAATATTTCATAATATTTCATGCACAAATAGTTATTAAGTATATATATATACATATATATATATATATATATATATATATATATATATATATATATATATATATAAATAAATTTGGTAGTTAATCGGCATGTTTATACCCCTTTGGTTTGTTTATCAAATACACAGCCATATCAATATAGACGAATATTATTTTTTAATTACCAATCCGTATATAATTCATATTATATTGTACGCGTTTTATTGTCAAGATATACATTGTCGATATAATTATATATATACAACGTGAAGGTACTTGACAGTTTGATAGTTCTAATATCTTAAACGCTGTCCTTTGTCCAGCATCATAACTTTCCACACCTACAGTACTTGACATATATAGTATATGTGCAGATTTATTGTTGAAATACAATCTCTTGCAAAATAAAACGTGCCATCATGATTTTGAAAGGCTTATCCCCCTTTTCCCTATCCAATGTTGCGATTGAAGTCGAAATTGAAAAGAAAGGCCTGAAACGGTGCTAACAATCACTAACCAACATTGACAAGGGTGCGGGAGCATGGAGTGTCTCGTTTATTTTGCATAAGATTGTAGCTGTTTGAACTTCGAAACCTGCAATCGAGCTAAAGTGTCAGCTAAAACAAAGCGTCAGCTAAAACAAAGCGTCAGCTAAAACAAAGCGTCAGCTAAAACACCCGGTACATGGTGAGCGCGGAATAAAATGTTAAATTTCAAACAAGCCAGCACCAGTCGGCGAACAAATATCATAACAGTCACATTGCGTGAAGTGGCTTTATTTATAATATCGACCAATGCCGCATTATCCAAAAAAAGGTGATACGCTGGTTTCGCATCTTATCTCCCCATACGAGTACGCTGAGTACAATTGGGTAAAATTCCAAAATCGCGATGTTTAATTGCCTCCAATTGGGGGGCCACACACCGAAAAACCACTCATCGCCGAATACAGCACCATAGCCCAAACTACCGGCAGCATCGGTATATAGGTTTAAACTGAAGGAATCATTCCAAACATCACTGAGAAAAAAACGATCGGCCATTAAATTGTCCAAAAAGGACTGCCAGATGACCAGATTGGCCTTAACCGATTTAGTTAGACGAATAAAGTGGTGCGGGAACCTGATGCCTTTAGTCAAATCAATAAGATGGCGCAAGAAGCCCGACCAGGGACAACTACTGAGCAACCAAAATTAAGTAAACCAGTTAACGATTGTATTTCGCGCAAAGTAACTTTTTTGCGACACAGAAAGCCAGATATTAGAGACTTGCATTTATCGGTTTGTCGTCTGGTAAACAGGCTTCCATGCGCAAAGTGTCTAATTCAATGCCAGCAAAGTCGAGAATAGTTTGTGGGCCAACAGTTTTGTCCAGTGCAATTGGTATGCCTAAATATTTACAAAGAGATAAGAAGCAGACAAGGTCAATGCGACATTGGTGATAAGTAGGTGACGCCATTAGATAATCATCAAGAATGTGGATTAGATGTGGGATTTGCAAGTGTTTCTTAGCAACCCATTCGATAGCAGTGCTAAACATCTCGAAAGTGCGACAAGATGACGCACAGCCAAAGGGCATAACACGATCATAGTAATACTTCCCTTGCCAAAACATTCCTACGAGATCATAATCGGATGGCCTTAACAGGATAATACGAAATGCGCTCTTGATATCCGTTTTTGCTAGGAAACAGCCGCGGCCTAATTGTTTGATCATTTTGACGGCATCATCAACACAAGCATAATGTACAGTCGAATGCTCGTGAGCAATGCCGTCATTAACAGATTCACCACTTGGAAAAGACAAATGGTGGATTAAGTGATATTCTCCAGGGGCTTTTTTAGGCACCAACCCCAAGGGGGAAGCGCGAAAATTAGGAAAGGGTAGTCTGTTGAAAGGCCCAGCCAGGCGATCGACCACCAATTCTTTCGAGAGTCTACCACTAACAATCTCAGAGTTCCGTTGCGCAGAAGCGAGATTAGGACCAAAAATTGATATACGAGATCCTTCAAAATGAAGGGGAAAACCAAACTTAAAACCATTATATAAATTTAACGCCAATCACACATCGTATCCACATAATAACGGGTAGAGATTGTCAATTAGAACTGGTGTTGGCGGTATGGGACTTGGTGGCACTTGGGGCTGAGCCAGAGGAGGGCTTTTGGCCACGAAAATTACAATGAATAGCCGGGTGAACACCACCACATTTAAAGCAGTTGTGTTTGTAGTTACACCCTAAACACTCAGCACCCCGGTGGAACTTGCAACAAAACCCCCTAGGAACAAAGGGTCCAGCGACCGACAAGGACAAATTGTTTGAACTTGTGCATATATTTGATTGGGGTTTGCTCAAACGTGCATGACCGAAAGTTTGTGCATGGATGCAAAGTTCCCAGTGAGTATAACCCCAAGGTAGTTCAGCCGGATGGCTTTGCCGCAACAGATGAAATTGCGTGTCATACAAACACCAATCAGCCTCTCGTGTGGCCAAATCCCGCACTACCTCCCCGTATTTCATTAGTATTGGGGCCTCCAAGGGAAATTTTGCAGTGTAGACTCCAACGAAAATTTGAAAAGCCGAAGTCCATGCCTCAATATTGGGAATGGCCTTCGGCTTGTGTGACGGTTCTAAAGATAAAGCAGGGAGTGAGGAACCTTCTTGAGAGCTCACAGACAAGTGATACCGGGTATCACCTGCCCCTGAGCTCAGTAAAACACCAAAATCTATAAATTCGTGGGCCCATATTTGTGCTTTAACTTTAGCGCTAACATTACCACCGATGGGCACGCTAATTGAGCAAAATTTGGCGGATCCCCCGACCCTGCTGACGGTGAGACCTTAATAAATTCGGTCTCACCTGTTATGTGATGCAAAGCAGATGCAACCGGCCCATGCATAGTGGTAGCATCTGCTAAATTAAGAGTATTATCAGACCCTACAACTAGAGGTACTTCTCTCTGTTCTGGTTCCATGGACGGAGGTGCCAGGAGAGTTGGTTGACTTGCCCCAAACAACGCGATGACGGCCTGTGACACAGCCGAGACAATTCTCTGCATCGCTTCCTCCGAGAGATCAGGTGGTGTGATGTTCGACGACGCTTATGGTGTAGCAGGCGATGTTTCGACCCTGGTTGCAGTTGTAGATGTTGCTGTTGTCTGCCGCTGCCGCGAAAAGGCACTAGGTGCTGCTGCTACTTGAGCTGAGCGCTGGACATGTGTACTTAGGCGAGTTGCGGGCATTCTAAAAGGAAAATGTCAGAACGCAGACAGGCAGAATTGGGTTTGGCCAGAGTTTGCTGGTTGCATCTGGTGAAGGGATTTGTGATATAGTTGTATATTTCTATAGCTATAAATGTATACGCAGTAACATGAAAACGTGAACAAACAACGCAGTGGAATAATCATGGCATACAGCAAGGTAGCCGCAAAAGATCATCCTTAACAATTGCTGCAATATCTACCACATTAAACATTGACAAACAAACAACGCAGCAGAATAATCATGGCATACAGCGAAGGTAGCCGCAATAGATCATCTGTTTAAAGCGCTGCAAAATAATATAAAAACAGGCAATCTGAAAACAACATGCTGCACCATCCCACAATATATTGATTTCAACTGTGGGCATCTGAACAATAAATTTCACTATCCCACTTAGACATGCATTTTTCCAAACACAGGATCAGCCCGTCATATATACCTAACATTAAATATCAGCACGGCACAAAGCAAGTACGAGGACATATACATACATGTACGTTAGCTGAACAAAAGACGAAACAGACTACTATAGGGAAGCAAATTCTATATACGTATATATAACCAGCTTGATAAGTACTATTTACAACATGAGCGGCCGTGTTGTATTGGATATACAAACTCGAGCCTTAAAAAATGACTCATCTTATGAGTTCATTGGAGAAGTAATTTTAAAAATAAACGTTGTCTAAGCCAAGAAAATCAAAGTTAAAGTTTATGTAAATCAACATGAATCTGTATCACATATACAGATACGACACGCTTATGATTTTTCTTTGTGTTTTCTTCATGAATTATTAATGATTTTTTTAATCATGAGTATGCCCTGTGCAGGAAAAACCCAATGTTGAAATCTCAACATGGGCATCTGAAAACAGTCATGTCACTCTAGCCCATAATAATATAACAAATATAAGCATAATATATGTCAACACCAAGTACTGAGAGGATATATACTGCATAATCAAAGAGTGTGATAAGAGAGGCCCTCCACCAATTAGGGCATTGTCAATACAAAAAGCAAAATTGAACAGAAACAACAGTACAAAACGGGGTTCACAGGTTACAAAAGTTTGAGAGCTTTCAAGATAGCCGCAACGATAACTCCAATACAAAAGTACTGTCCTTGGGCATTACAATGCACGCCATCGGAGGATAGCAATGCACGATCGGTTCGATAAAAATTCCCAATGATCCCGAGTAAAAATCCCATTTTCCTCAGCAAGGACCACAGACAAATATTGCCGCAAAATAGCAGCCTTGGCATTAAAACCAAGGTCGGGTCCTTGAGCAAAAGGAACATTGTGGTTTATAGCCTGGCACACCCCAACAACCGGAACGTTGTATGTGTGCCTTAAAGCATGCACAAGGTCGTCGATTTTAGACCCCACCACCTTGGGGGTGTGGGTCGACAAATCGTTAGTCCCAAGCTCCAAGATTACAATATCGGGCTTATACTTATGCACCAATTGCAACCCGTCCCTAACAAAATAATATAGCCCGAATCTGGGAGATGAAAATTAGAAGCCGCACGTGTATCAAAGTGCGCATCTAAATCATCTTGCAAACAACGGACAAAAGAATGACCGAGAATTAAAATACTTGGGACACAACTTGACATGATAAGAATATCAGAGAAGGAAAAATTAATAGGAATAACTTCTCTATTATTTATATCAATTGACTTCAGCCAGAGAGTTGACCTTGTGTGACCAGATTGAAGAGTAGAATGAACTGATGCACATACTGCTGCAGATTATATCACCACTCCTATCCGCTTCCTGCGCATTACATTCATACAAATTATTGGGGCTAATACCCACGTGTCCCATTACAATAGCTCCCTATCTCTAAAACTAGATGCAGGAAGCAATAAAATCTTTATTGGTATGCCAATAATTCCTTTAAAAAATCGTATCTGCTCACTTGTGTTCCGTGTTCATCTTTCGTGTGATTTCCAACTTCTATTTTTAATAAAGTTTGGAGAAATCGTCATCTTTTTGGCTGAAAATCTCGCGCATGGTTCACAGAAGAACTTGGCCCCAAAACATCAATACATTCGCTTTCCTTTCATGCCAAATTTGCATTGTAGATGATTAAAAAACTCTTCTTTTCTTGCTTTTAAAACTTGTTGTAAAATCCTTCTTTGTAACAGTATTGCCATTATTCATTAATTTGAAAAACTAAGGTTTTATTTAAACTTGAAAAACTTTGCAAGTTGCTGACCGATTTTCTTGCATGATACACCATTGAAAAGCTCGAATTTCACGTTCTATTTTCGTATCTGTTGCTAGGCAACCCGATAAACACGTGCTCAAATATCATGCCCGCAAGTTAAGGTGTCATGTCAGGGTGCATTGTCCGTTACCCACTTGTCAATCTCAGGGTGCATTGGGCGTTAATGAGTTAAACAATAGTTTTATGTTTTTTCTGTGTTGGTGTAATGTACTCAGGTGAATATGATGCTTGTGATGTTACTCTGAGTGTATATCCACACCTGTAATCTAATAATCATGATTTTTTTCTTGCCTGGTGTGGATATACACTCAGAGTAACATCACAAGCAAAAATAGTTTTACAGGTTTATATAACTTAGTGTTGATGTACTTTATGTGTGAGTCCTCACAATAAGCTGTTTGTGCATTTAGGGCAAACAGTGAATGTCATATTTAAGTGAGAAATGATAAATTTAAGGAGGGAGCCATGGCTTGATTGTGCATTTGTATTACACAATGTACACTTGTCACCTCTGACCTAATGGCATTACATGTTTTGTCATGTCTCTTAACTCCTTAAGTGGCAAGCTGTCACAATGTCGCCCCCCCCCCCCAAGCAATATGGCAAATACAATATCACAGAAACAGTGGCATAAAAAAATCTGATCGTTTCAACCAAACATGACTGATATATCATTGACCAAATTTAATTTAAATGATGTTGCATACCTATATATATGATTAGTTTTTTCAGTGAGAATTTTTATTTGTAAAGCAGTGACACTTTGTTTTTCATGACACCCATTACCTAAAGGGGCAACATCATAAATTTATATAAATAAAAAAAAATCATTTACTAAATTAGTACATATCTGTATTACAAACAATTTTCATCTTTGGGATATGAATTATTTGCTTTTTTGGGGCATCTTGTTTACAACATAAAATTTAGAACAGTAACTAACTGTTCAAATTCAACAAACTCTGCAATCCAACACACAGTGTTTGTACAACTTTAAAGTTTTATAATTACTTCAAATATATTTAAAAGGACATATAGTACTAGAATTTATTTATTTTAATATAAACCAAGGATGGGAAGGTGAGAAAATAGGAATTTCTGCGGAAGGCAAATTGTGGTGACAAAACCAAAAGCTATTCACTTCTCTACTCAAAGCACTGAAAAGCACCATAAAGAGATAAACATTTTAAACAGAGTTTTAGCTCAATTTTCTCGTGTTTTTGTTGGGAAAGCAACACTTTTTAGGCAAAATTATTTTGCATGCCAATGCTGCTATAAAATGTCAGGAATGCATTTTTGTTCTGCTGGCTCTAAAAAAACATTTTTTTTTTTTAGTTTGAAATAGGCCTTCATAAGGACTAATTGTGTAGAAATATTATCTGCATGATCAAATTAAAAAGATAACCTAATATTCAGGTATTCCACATAGCTATAAAAGGGTGAAATAAGGACTTTCATCTTTGGTTGTTTGTGAGGCGTGAGAAACCACATTAGTGCCATTTTGTAGTGTGTGTTATTTTATAAAATAAAGCCCTCGTAACCATAAACTTTTAGTTGAGAAAATTGCAAAGTTCCATAGACATTAAAAGTGTTCTAGTGACACGATGAAAAAAAACTGGGCCCAAAAAAACCTGGTAAATTATGTTTTTGTTAGGACTTCAATTTTATGGCTTCCACCGAAGGAAGCCCTTTCAGAGAGAAGTGACATTTTGTAAACAACCATCACAACCTTTTCGAGAATGTGAGATAACCGCATTGGAAGATTTGTTTAAGAATCGTCTACTAACAATTCAGCCACAACGAGAAGTTAAAAAAACTAAAATATAAAGACATGAAAATAGGTATTTAACTAGCCTCCTCTGCAGGCAACTCTTGTTTCCCACTCACAAACTCACAAATATATACCAACCTTTCAACCAGAAGAGGCAATGTTTTTGTTGAATTTGGAATTTGTATGACCAAATGGTTGAAAGGTCTGTATATATTTGGGATTTTGTATGTGGGAAACAAGAGTTGCCTGCGGAGGAGGCTAGTATTTAACATGCAATGTGCAGAGTTATATTCATTCGAAATTTCCAATTGAAGGTGAGGGTATAATAAATGTCCATAGCAGTAGGTGATGTTATCGTATTTCTTTTTTAAGAGAACCCAGAACATAACAGGAAGTGGAAAGCGTTCATGATGTGAATTTTTCCTAAACAATGTGAATGTTTCCGCTAACAAGTTACGAATGACAGGCTCCTAAGCACAGTACCTTGCAATTGTAGAGGTAACCCATAATAAGGCACAATGCTAACTAGCATGCCCCACACGACTGTTAGTGTGCTGCTTTACATCCATTGCATGTTTTGGAAAAAAGCGGACAAATTTTTTCATTTAAGTTAATACAGTTTTACATTACAGTGTGTCTACAGTGAGTGGGGCTACTTAGAGATCTAGAACACCAATCACATTTTAGAACAAAAATAGAAATCTAATCAAATCAAATCACAGCTCACAAATCAAAAGAAAACATGGATATTTTGTTAACGTAGTTGTTATTTGTCCGGTCACGGAAACGAACAAGCTTTGGCTATTTGTCCGTGAATTAATATGATTTGTTCATGGGAATGACGTAACACAAGCACTTGAAAATTGGAAAATGTAGATTTGGCGCGCAATATTCAATATGGCGACACTCGAGGAGGCTGTTTTGAAAGTTGGCGACACTTTCAAGTCTTTTGAAGACCTAAAGCGAGCCATCGAAGCTTATGAAATGAAAAATTATATTAACTACTACAAGAGAGACTCGTAAACAATGGCCATTGCCCAGAAACGAGTCAAAATTGACAATCCAAACCCTGATCTTGTATACTATGAGGAAAGGATTATAAAAGCAAAGTTACCAGTCAAAGACCCAACCAAAGGTGAATTCATTTACTTTTTTCAGGTGGATTTATTTGCTCTAGTTTCGCGTATAATAACCGACGTTTTCGTGTCTAGTTCGTTTAGAGAGAATTGTGGTTCTTTTATTCAAATTTGTGCATCTAAGGACGGCTGGACGGGCAAAGCCTGGTGGTGGTAAAAATAGAAGCATACCACAACCATCCAATTAACAAGGTATCTACTGCATTAAATAGTAAATTAAATCTCATTAATGAATGCACTTGTCATCAGAACAACCCCCCCCCCACACACACACACACACACAAAAAACATAGGCATAGGTGGTAAGGGGGTGGATAATGGGGCTATAGACATTTTATTATGCCCCATGGGGTGGAGGCTTGTGCAATTTTCGTCAACCTCAAGTATTGGGATCATGCTATCTTTGCAGCATATCTGTGAGCAGATATTTCTATATTGCTTTCCTAAGCAAAAATTTGAATATGGAAATACAAATTACTTTGCTTTGGTCCACTTTAAATATATACAATCTCTGCACTTGCACAATAGACAGATTCAGAAAACACAGTGCGTTTCACTTGGCCCTATGGGTGGGGCATTTTCTTTCATTATAAGTTTCTAAAAAGTCTATGTCCCATGTTTCCCCAGGGTGGGGGGATGGGGGTTTCTGTTGACAAGTGCATGATTATTGATCTTTATTATTTATTATATAATTAATCTTATTAAATCATCATTTTATATGCTGTATAAATATGTAAATTCATGCCGGGGGCAAAGGGCTGTCAAATATTAAACAATTTGTTTGTGAACAAATAACATTGACCCTCATAGTCATACTTCAGAAGGGCTAACTAAACAATTTTTGGCTGCGAGACCCTAAGATTTTTAACCTTGGCTGATATCCAAGACTGTGGTATGTTGCATCTTGGCACCCTCATGCACCCCACTTTTGCAGCTTAAGCCGTCTAATGCCATACTATTTTTTGCCTGAATGAGTTAAAATTTATTTATATTGTTCATTCTGTTTTTAGGAAGCTTTTCAATTCCTACCAAAGCAACGTAGACTTGATCAACAGGAGTTGGAGGAAGTCAAAACGATATTAAGCACAAGGCCAAACAAGAAAATCCTTCAAGACCATATCCGCCAAGACTGGAAAGTTGGTGACACTTAGAGATATTGCAAATCAAGATGTAAAAATAAAATCTACTAGAACCAACTTAGAAGAGATTTTTGGTGACATATCAGGGACAGGTAACACAATATCAAATCATCATTAAAGTGCAAAGCGATCAGGCCTGGGAAATAGTCAGAGCTGTCGCTAGGGGGGGGGGGTGACACTGCCTGAAAATTGTTTGTGCAAATGAAGGATTTTGTTGGCAAATAGAGAATTGTAAATGGAAAATTTCTGGTAGGTAGTTAATGAAATGAAGGTTCATTTATCGTAAACCTGCAAAAAACCTGGTTCATTTATCGTAAACCTCCCCAAAAAATACAAATGTACATAGCATTGTGCGTTTAAGGGTCTTTTCTTTGGGGGGCGGAGGTGATGGTAGCTGAAAATTTTGTAGACGATTGGGGGGGGGGGGGGGGGGGTAACCAATTTTTCCGGAAAATTTTTTTGCGGAACTTTTGGCAAATGTACACCCCCTAACCATGTCTCTTAGCAACGGCCATGGAAATAGCGACCTGCCTGTCAAAAATAATTTGTGTACAAGATAATGAATAATAAAAATAGCATAATGATGGCTGTGACCAGATGCTTATTTCCGGGCTTGTAAGTGACAATAATGTAAAAGTAAATTACTTGTAAATGACTGCAGGTATATTGGAAGCACAGGAAATATTTTTTTGTCTGTGCAAAAGACTTTGACTAGTTAGGATGATGTCCTAACTAGTCAATCTTTGTTACAGATAAAACGATAACAGATGATGATGGGGTACTGAAGTCCATTTATTATCAAGATGGGGATATGAAAGAAAAATTTAGGCATTTTCCTGAGTTAGTTATGGTTGATGTAACATATAAACTCAATAATTTAAGAATGCCAGTGTTCCTGCAGCTTATTGTTGATGGCAATGGTGAAAGTGAAATTGTGTCTGTGTTTGTGGTTGTCAGTGAGAATGCTAACACTATGGCAGAACTTGTTGAAGTTTTCAAAAAGCACAACAGTGCCTGGGAGAAAGTGCGTACCATAATGACAGACAAAGATTTCACAGAAAAAATGGTTTATGGTGAAGCATTCCCAAATGCATGTCTGCAGTTGTGTCTGTTCCATATTTTACGGTCAATCAAAAGACAGGTGAACACAGAGAAGATGAGTATATCATTAGACCAAAAGAATCTCTGTCTAGAAATCATTCAAAAAATTGCATATTCCGCAGGTAATTCACAATTGTGTTAACACAATACATTCAGGAACATTGCATGTTAATGGTAACAGAAAAATATTGGCAAAAATTTTTTTTTTTTAAAGTTAAGGTTATTTACTATTTATCTTTGTAGGTCAAGATGATTATCAAGAAAACATACAGGCACTCTATGACACCAAAGTGCAGCCAGTGATTACATACTTTGTCAACCAGTGTTGGGAACCAATCAAGGATCAGTGGGTTATTGGTCTAAAACAATCATGTAACTACAGCAACAACACTACAAACAGAGTGGAGAGTATCAACCAAAAACTCAAACAGGTATATATATATACAGTGTATATATAATTCAGTCAAGGTTTGAGTGTTTGCCTCGCAACGCAATGATTATTAACTTTACTAACTAAGGAGCTGTTTGTATGGAAGCCAGACAGGCCCGCTTAGCAAGACAGCCTGGTAAGCGGGATGAATTTGTCTTTTGCTGTTTTAACATTGTTTTGACAGTTGTTAAAAATAGCTTGGGCAGCACCTTTAAACTTTCATCCCGGTAAGTGAGATCTAGCCCCTTACTACATAACAAGCATAGCAACTGGGGGGGGGGGGCTACAGCCCCCCAATAATTTGCTAATAATCATTCATTTTTCAAAATCATTCATCAATCTTTCTCATTTAATCCATGAAAAACTGCAAAGAATGAAGATATTACCCATACTTTCCTGCAACCTATCCAATATATAGTTAATTAAATATGTCTTCGCCCATTTAGTACTACTGAATTGTAAATTTCGACATACTAAAATGCTGTTTTTTGACCATCAGAATTCTGTCAAATCTTCCCCAAAGTCCAGGAAATGGCATTTCAGAGACTCTAAATTTGAAGATTTCCTAGGGCCTTTGGCCCTCGCTTTCAGCCTCCCCCCCCAATCGTAAAGAGCTTCCTATGGCCCTGTAATGTAATAAACATATTGCTGTTTGCTAGGTAATTGCACGGTTTTCAAATCTGAAGCAATTTTTTGAGGATCTTCAGCTGATCATTTGGTGCCTGAGACAAGAAAGAAACAGTCGTCTTGCCGATTTAATTCATAAACGACCTTCCATACCATGCAAATTTGATGATGCCAGGAAGTATTGCAGTCTTCTCACACAACACGTTAAAACAGCTTGATCTTGCTCCTAAAGTCCACATTCCAGATGTTACCAATGAGTATGTGACACTACAAACATCATCTGGACAAACCAATACAACTGCCACATCTTGTACATATCAGTTTGTAATTATGAACAAGCTACCATGTCGACATATATTTGCCTTAAGAGCTAAGCTTGGAATGGACAAGTATTTCGAGGGTATGGTAGATCGTTGATGGCGTATAGATTTTTACAGGTAGGTTATTAGGGGTTGGGGTAAGAAGTATTACCATACGAAATTCATTATATGTGAAATCAATAATTTATGTTTTATTAATTATAGGACTACCATAACCAACAATACAAGTGAGCAACTAGCACTTATTGTTGTTAAAAATCCCCGTACAGCAGTTCTGTCTACTTCGCAAAAATACAAGTGTGCTTTTATAGAAGCTCAGAAGCTTGCTACTATGGCCAGTGAGGTATCAATGGAAAGATATAAGCAACGACTTCAGGTGCTGCGCGACCTTGTGGGCATGTGGGAAAAAGATAAAGATGCTTTTGTCATCAACATTGTAGAAGAGGTAACTATTACCCATCTATAAATAGGTTATGATAACAGTACTGTATTATATTTTTATGTATGGTATTAAAAAAATGTGCAGGTACAACAGCAAGATGCATCAAACATGGAGGATACAGAAGTTCAGTCCCTACAAGACTGTCTCCCATCCTCCCAAAAACAAACAGTAGCACAACAGTCAACAGGAGATGAAGTCTCGGAGGTATTAACTACATATTTTCGATGAAACATGTATATGTGTAAACAAACTGATTTCATGTTAAGATGACTAGCATTTACTACAACAGACAGCTGTAACCTGCCCTATCACTGATATGCTATTGATAGTAATAGTGTAATAACTATATTTTCATACAAAACTTGCAGATACGGCAAGAAGACAATGAATCAAATATGCAACAGACAGATGTCAGGCAAGCATGTGAACATCCACCTTCACAAGAACTAGAATCACAACTACCTGTCTCACAGCAGCAGCCACCACAAATTAAAGTATCGGGGGTATGTTTCCAAAATATATTACATGTCTCTATAACCTTTGTTCTGATGTTATACAAAGATCTCTTGTAACAATGCCATTGCATGTCAATTTATTTTTATGCAGAAAAAAGAGTTGGGACTTTGTGATGTAAAGATGCCTGCAAAAATGAAAGTCAGAGGAAGACCAAAAGGCATTGGCCAAACAGCGATAGGGGTTCCAAAGAAGAGGAAAAGCAAAGATGCCAATCTCCCTACACCATATGCCAAAAAATGTCGTGAGGATAAAACCAGATGTAAGCAATTAATCAAGAGTCTCCAGTTTAGACTCTTTATTCTATTCAGTCATGCACTGTACCATACCTTATTATTTCACCCCGTCTAATGTACCTTAATTTGTAAATAGGTTAAATTACAACATGATCGATTTCTTTTTTTAGTAATTCTACATTGGTTTATTGATAACCATACTGCTGAATCTGCCATCAGTAAAGAGCAAATGATAACAGAAAAAGAGCTGAAAGCAATTTGGAATTTTTACGAACACTATTTTTACTTTTTTTATCAACAGACAATCGGACATGCCAAGTCCATTGAAATGACAAATTGACAAATTCAAAAAACTTTTTTCGAAGCTAGAAATCATGATTTTTTTCAAATTTCTCCTGAAATACTTTGTTTTCTGCTGTTTAGACTCCCCCTCACGGCTCTAGTGCTCCACCCCTAGAATATAGACCTTACTGGAGTTTGGTGACACTTTGTGTTGCTTCAGTCACCTGCTCTCGGCTCACCCTCCCCCCCCCCCTAAAATTTCTGGCACCACCCCAGTAATAAATATGAAAATCCGTCTATGCCATTAAGTTTACTTGCAGCCTTTGACCACAAACGGCACCTGCCTCCAAACACTAATACTCCGCCATTAAACATGGTAAGTTACAATCGCCCAGACCAAATGGAAACCTGATTTTAGTGTTATATATAAAAATACTCCTCTTTTAATTATAATTTTCTGCTAATATATATTTTTGGTCGACTTGATATATATCTTGTCATTTCCATATTCTTATTTAATAATTAACACTGAAAGCCTGGGTATCTCCATTTGACGAGTAAAAATGAAAATGGGGCTGGGGGGAGGGTCAAAGAAAAATATTCTAATATGCAGGGGGGTCACCATTAAATTTCTGCTCTGTTAATAGGGGGGGGCTTTCAATTTTAAAAATTTAGGAAAGAAAAAATTCCCCTCCCTTCTTCCATAAATAATGACTGATCCCTAATAGACGCATAAATTTGAATAAAAGAACCACAATTCTCTCTAAACAAACTAGACACGAAAACGTCGGTTATTTATAGGTGAAACTAGAGCAAATAAATCCACCTCAAAAAAGTAAATGAATTCACCTTTGGTTGGGTCTTTGACTGGTAGCTTTGCTTTTATAATCCTTTCCTCCTTTTATACAAGTGAATTTCACCTCATAGTATACAAGATCAGGGTTTGGATTGTTCGCGATCGTTCGCGAGTCTCTTGTAGTAGTAAATATAATTTTTCATTTCATAAGCTTCGATGGCTCGCTTTAGGTCTTCAAAAGCGTAGTTACTAAAACATGGAACGACCCACAACGACCCACTACAACCCCACAACGACCCACTACGACCCCACAACGACCCACTACAACCCCACAATGACCCCACAACGACCCCACAACAACCCACTACAACCCCACAACGACCCCACAACGTCCCACAACAATCCACTATGACCCCACAACGATCCACTACAACCCCACAATGACCCCACAACGACCCACTACGACCCCACAACGAGCCACAACGACCAAAACACCAGCCACAACAATCCACAAGTTCACAACAATCCAACAACAATCTCTGCATGCGCAAGTGGAAGTCTTGCATTTCCCGCCAATTTTGATCACATGTAATAATAAAATACGTGGTGTATCCACAAACAATAACTTATATTGTTTATTGTCATGCAAAATTGCAACTGAAGGTAATTTTGGGATCGTTGTGGGGTCATAGTGGGTCGTTGTGGATCGTTGTGGGGTCGTTGTGGGGTTGTAGTGGGTCGTTGTGGGTCGTAAGGGGGTCGTAGTGGGATCGTAGTGGGGTCGTTGTGGGTCGTAGTGGGGTCGTTGTGGATCATTGTGGGTCGTTGTGGATCGTTCTATGTTTTAGTAACTACGTCTTCAAAAGACTTAAAAGTGTCACCAACTTTCAAAACAGCCTCCTCGAGTGTCGCCATATTGAATATTGTGCGCCAAATCTACATTTTCCAATTTTCAAGCGCTTGCATTACGTCATTCCCATGAACCAATCAAATTAATTCACAGACAAATAGCCAAAGCTTGTTCGTTTCTGTGACCGGACAAATAACAACTACGTTTTGTTAACCCATTAAACACCAGCACTCTCCCTTGATGAGTAAATTAATAAAGTAGGGCACAATGCAATGCAAAGGTTATTAACATTGTTTTTGGTCTGCCTGCTTCCCAGTGAATGTGGAAGGGATGCCATTATACATATGAGGGTTAACTATAAAAGGTGCATATATTAACTAAGTATATTTAATATCAATATACAGTCATCTCATGCATATACATATATCCAATACTCTCTCCTTAACAAGTTAAGGTGGTCTTACACAATGCAAAGTGGTGTTTTGAGTGAAATTTGCCATTTTTCAAAAATGGAAAAAATACAAACTTTAAACCCTACTTAATCATATTTGTGTCATTTTATTGCTCAAAAATACCTAAAAAGCGTGAAAATTTAGCAAATTCCATAAATTAACCCTTAGCAACGCCCATAGCAACCACATGTTTGCCTGTTTAAAAGCGTTGAAAAATTTGAATAATTTATATTTAGATCAGTTTTTACCCCTCCCTTTCAAGTATACTGCATTGAAGTATTCGCATGTTAACTTTGCTACCGCTGGCCAGGATTTTCATGATTTTTCAAATCAAAATTCGAAGCCATATTTGTGTCGAAGCAGTGAAATTTTTTAGTCACTTTTGGTCGCTGTGTTTGTGTTTTTTCGCCGAATTTACTTCTTTTTGTGGACTAATTGTCTTTGGAAAATGGTAAGAGAGGGATCGAGGAAGAGAAAGAGAAAATTTCATGGGAATCGGCACGTAAATGATGCAAAGAAACCTTGTATTGACAGTATTGAGCAACCATGTGTTTCTGGTGAGTCGGTTGCTAATGTCTCTGCTTCAGCGAGAAAAATAGGTCAGTCTTGTAGCTTTGATGCTACTAGTAGCAGTTCCAAAGATGAACAATCTAAAATAACTGGTTATCGTTTCGTTGATGTGGAAATACTTAGTGAACTTTTCCAGCAAATGCCATGCAAGTTATGTGGAGAATCCAGTCTCAGTCTTGAAGATGATCCTCGGGAAAGAAAAGGTTGTGCTTCTCATCTTCGGCTGCGTTGTGATAAATGTGGTTGGGTATATACCTTTTTTACATCAAAGAAAGTCAAACATTTTTTTGATGTAAACAGAAGACTTGTTTATGCAATGAGAAGCATTGGACAAGGAGAAGCTTCTGCAAGTCGTTTCTGTTCTTTGATGAATATGCCCCCACCGCCGAAACCTTCTGCTTATTCGGCTTGTAATGATGCTTTGTCAAAAGCAGCCAAGACTGTGGCCACTGAGGTGATGGGGAATGCTGGTAAGGAGTTACACCATGACAGTGATGACGAAGTTCTCCAGTGCGGTGTTTCCTGTGACGGAACTTGGCAAAGGCGGGGATATTCGTCATTAAATGGCTGTGTTACTACCATTTCAATGGAAACAGGTAAATGCCTTGATGTTGAGATTTTGTGTAAGGTATGTCATACCTGCCAAAGTATTGAAAGAGAGACAGATGATGAAAAAAAGGCATTGCGCAAAGCTGACCATGTAGGAAAATGCAAGGCAAACTATTCAGGTTCGGCACCGTCAATGGAGACAGAGGGAGTGAAACGAATCTTTGAACGTAGTGAAGTGACCCACAAATTACAATATACAGAGTATTTTGGTGATGGTGATAGCAAAGCATTCAATGAAGTTCAAAACATTTATGGGAATAATGTCGAAGTTGTGAAGAAAGAATGTGTTGGTCACGTCCAGAAACGAGTTGGAACGGCACTGAGAAAATTGAAGAAGGAAAACAAAGGTCTTGGAGGAAAAGGGAAGCTGACAGACTCCTTTATTGACAAGCTTCAGAATTATTACGGCATTGCCATCAGAAGTAATTCTGGAGACTTGGAGGCTATGAGAGAAGGAGTACGTGCAAGTCTGTTTCACACTGCTTCTTCAGAAAGAAGAAATCTTCATTCTCTTTGCCCCGATGGTCATGACATCAGTGTCGTTTCAAGCAGGATAAAGCAAACAAGACTTCAAATTATAAGCCTGGACCTGGTCTTCCTGATGACATTATAAAATTGGTAAAGCCTATTTATGAAAGGCTGAGTAATGATGAGCTCTTGAAGAAGTGCTTAGATGGCAAAACACAGAACCAAAACGAATCGCTGAATGGCATGATCTGGAAACGGTTGCCGAAGAATGTTTTTGTTGGTGCTAATGTTTTGCAGTTTGGTGTATATGATGCAGTAGCCCACTTTAACATTGGCTCACAAGCTTCTGCCAAGATCTTGAAAGAACTGGATATGGTGCCAGGAACATACTTTGAGGTCAGGATGAAGAAAACTAACAAAGATCGAATTGCGAAAGCCAATCATAAGAACAAGGCTGAAACAAAGAAACGAAGAAAAGTTGTTCGTGGACTGAAAAAAAAGAAGGATGACAAAATAAAAGACCAAGAAGGAACCACCTATAAGGCAGGGTCATTTTAAAAACTAACAATGTCATTTACTGCTTTATATTAGCTTCCATTGCAGAAATAACTTAAACCGTAAACTTTAAAGCTGTTTTTCTCAATTCGTAAAAATGGACCGATTGCTCAATTTGCATGCATGATATCTCAGAAACTATTAAAGGTATCCTGATCAAATTTTCAGAGTTGCTAGTAAATAGTATGCTCCAGGGAATGAACTAGAATAATTGAGTTCTGCTGGATTTTCAAGGAGTTATCACTGTTTCATTGATGAATGTTTCCACATTTTTGTGGTTTGGCAGGATAAATCGTGATAATAGTTGTTCTATATGCAGTAAGGCAATGATTCTAGTTCATTCCCTAGACACTATTGTAACTTACAAAATAAAAGTTATTTTAGACTTCTATCATTTATTCTCACCTAGTTATCATGTTTGAAAGTTGACCCTTTTTTTCCCTTTGGGCGTGGCATATATTGGTTACTATGGTAACAGTTCAGTAAAGAAGAGTGTTGTCTTGGTTGAGTGACCACCCTCAACAACACTGTGAAGTTAGATTTTTGTTTTGGATTATTTTTAGGAAAAAAATTTTTTTTAAGTTGTTTGGCATTTCAAGACAGAGAAACATAAATAACTACAATCCTGGCAAAAATTATTGTTGACAGTGTGCGCAGAAATAGAAATATCATCCTTGGCCAACATATATACGTGCAGAACAATGTTTAACTTCCCCCTCCCCCCGGTTCAATGTTGAAAGCTTATACATTGGTTAGGTAAAAGCTTTGCGAAATGCATGTCAAGACCAACACTGTAGGGGGGAGTGGGGGAGACAAAGACGCCAACAAAGTGTATGCCAACAGTAATAATACTTTAGTATACATCTCAGTATCCACAGAATTTTTGCCAGCATTGTAGGGATGCAATGGATATTATATCTTGCCGGATATCGAGATTTTATTTTATTGTCTCTGGTATGTTGGATAGTTGAAAAATAATAATAATAATAATGATTTAATAGCATTTCCACATAGTTGGCTCTTCTATGCTACACGTGAGTTTGATTATAAGATAAAAAAGTATACAATACATACAACGGAGTACATAATACGACACAAGAAGTATTACAATACGTAGTATGTTGTACATTACTTATACACAGTAAAATACAGTATAGTTATACACACAATGTCAACAGAGTTTATGACGTGTCACTGATTCTGTTTTTGACTAATGTTTTGAAGTACTTGGAGCAGGTTCTGCAATAATCTTTAAATAACCAGCCAGATTCGGGGTATTATTCAAATATATAAGGTTTCAGGCCTCATGTAAGGTTAAGTAATCATTAATTGGTTAAACATGATGGTGTTTATAGTATTTTGATTTGAAATAATTAGAATGCACCCTTACGAAACTATTAGATTTTGGCCCAATTTCCTATAGGAATTCCTATAGGATCCCATAGGAATTCCTATTAGATTTTGGCCCAATTTCCTATAGGAATTCCTATAGGTTCCTATAGGAATTCCTATAGGACCCTATAGGAAATTGGGCCAAAATCTAATAGGAATTCCTTAGATTTACATAGAAATTCATATTGGATCATATAGAAATTCTTGCATAATCCTCTAAATCAAACTACCTAAAAGAGTTATTTACCAGGGTGAAGGAAAAAGAGGAACTAGTGAAGAGAAAATTTATTACAGATAAAAATGTGGCAAATATAACAGGCTATATTTACAAACAACATACTAATTTAGGCTATTTATCTTTTTAACTTATGACATTTTTCATTGTTCTCAGTTTAAGAAATGATTCTTATATTTTCTTACTTTTAGAAAATTTTTAGACATAAAATTCTACTATATTATATGACCTATATTATGTATTTAAAAAATAGAAAATTCTGTATGCACAACATAAGTTTTATTTTCTGTCATTCTTATACACAACTATGTTTAGTTCTGATTGCACAGCAATGTGTTGTGGCGAATAGAGTTTCTCACAAAGCTGTATTATGACACTTTCCACTTCACAATCAATATCATCACAGAATAAATAACAAGACCAGAAGTATGTCTCACTCGATGTCGGAATCTTTGATGTTAATGTCCCCGCGCATGTTGCCTCGTGCATCTTGTTCGTGCACCTCGTACGTCTCGTTCGCATCTTGTCATGCTCATCTTCGAAAGCACAACCAAGTCAAATGCTGTAAATTATTCAGCAATTCTGATCTGTCACAAATACTGTCTTGAAAGGTTTCGCATAACTCAACAGCAACTGAGTGTTACCTTGTCGTACGTTTGCTGTCTGTTGCAGGTATGCATTAAGGGTACTAATTGGACAAATGTTGGCATCTGAAGTGAAGCGTGAAAATTTCACACATGGTCCAGTATGTCCTGGTTGACTTGTCTTTATATGTTCTAGCAGTATAAATGTGCAGGAGCTTTCAGTGAGAGTCATTCCAGATATATTAAGCATATGAATAGACTGGCCCCACTGAGCTGTTACTAGTGACAACAGCATAACCAGCTTGAGAGTGAGTCCCTATAATGAGATATGGTCATTTGGAGTAAGGGTTTTGAGGTATCTGAGTACTTTGTTAACATCCCATACGGAGGTGTACTTTGGTACTGACTTCCTGTTTAAAAACACTCCCTTCAAGTATCTAGATACCACAGGGTGTGTACCAAATGTCTTTGATCCATCAATAGTTATGATAGTAGACAAGTCTGATCGTGCTGTGTTAATAGCTGAGTATAAACTGAGTTCATTGTCATAGAGTGTTTGCAAGAATTGTAATGCAACACTTAGACCTGGTTTATATGGATTAGTCTGTCTTTGATGACAAAAGTCCAACCACTTGTTGATGTAGGTATGGTATTGCTTTTTTTGTGCTGGTTCGCCATGATGCCATGAGCACTTTGGTAACTTGCTCTGGTAACTGGAGGTGCGAGAAGGATTCCCTGATACAGGACATACTATCAGCTTCAACTTCGGAATTGGGTGAGTCTTGTAATGTGGGTGACTCAGAATCTTGTCTGGATGCTGTTTGAAGACTCGAGGTGGGCTGTATAGTAATTGCAGTTGGGGCGTGAACCACGTTTGGGTTGGCCAAAGTGGAGCCACTAGAATTCCTGTGGCTTGGTCCATCTGGATTTTTTTAATGCAACGCTGGATCATGCTAAAAGGTGGGAATGCATAAAAATTTAGTTTCGCCCAATCTATGGTGAATGCATCAATGTAGGTACAAAGGGGGTCTGGTTCCCAAGATGCATAGGTTGTAAGTTGGTAATTTAGTCGACTTGCAAACAAGTCAACATTGAGCTCTGGGTAATTATGTAGTATCTGCTGAAATACTGATTTGTTCAGCTTCCATTCATGTTCATCTTGAAACCTCCTAGAGTGCTTGTCGGCTAAAATATTATGTACCCCAGGAATATGGGCTGCAGTTACCCAGATATTCTGTGTTATGCACCAATCCCACAATTCATAGGCAATCTTGTTTAATTCCTCAGATTTTGAACCCCCCATATGGTTAATGTAAGCTATCGCTGTTGTGTTATCTAATTCCAACTTCACATGGGTGTTGTGCATTTCAGGGCAAAATGCTTTGAGTCCAAATAGGGCGGCTCTGAGCTCCAGAACATTGATGTGCTGTTGTTGTTCAACAGTTTACCACCGGCCACCTATACTTTGCCCAGATAAAGCTGTGCCCCAGCCCGCTGTAGATGCATCTGACTGGATTGTAAATGAGGGTTTTTCATGAGTTATATGCTTATGGGAAAGTGCAATGTTGTTTATCCACCATTGCAATTCTCTATGGGATCTCCGAGACAGTTGTACCCGTCCCTGGTAGCTTCCTTTGGAGGCAGAAAGTGCTTGAACTTTCTCTAAATGTCGATAATGTAATGGTCTAAACTCCACACCTGGCAAGTTGGCTACTAGTACACCGATAACCTGAGCTAAGTCTTGTATAGTAGAGGTTTGTTTGTTAAGGAGTGCTAAGCAGCATTGCTTAATTTTGATAATTTTATCTTGGGTTGGTGTAACTGTCATAGTTAACTTTCAGGTCGAGAACAATTTCGCCCAACAAGCCTCCAGTGTCTATATTATCTGCAGCTGAGGTTTGTTCTTTCCTGGCAATTAAAGATTAAATATGAGTATCAATAGAAGGGGCAGGATTATCCTTCTCCTGGCTGTCATCTGACTCTAACACACATTCGTCCTCGGATGTGTTGAGCACGCTTTCGTCAGAGCTATCGTGACGCTTGTGTTTGCTCTTTGATGTTTTGAGCCGAGCCAGATCATGTTTCATAGATGTCATCTCGGCACCCAATTGTTGGATTGCATCCAACACAGCTAACTGATTTTCATCGTTCAGCTTGGGATTTTTGTCTGTTTTTAAACACTTGCCGTCCTCAACAGCAGTGTCTCCTGGTTGGCTAACTGAATTTTCTCGTGGCCGACAGATATCTTCAACCTCAGGAGGCCCTTGACAGGTAGCCATTATGTTTTTGTACTTTGAAGTGACGAACTACGTTCTGTCAAAAGTACTAGCTGTATTAATGAGTATTAATACTATATCTAAATCTGTTTATTGTGAAAAGAGCGGGAAGACAAAATAGGCATCTTCCCTCGTTGGTCGCAAACTGTGCAGTGCCGGATTTGGCGCAAGCGCAGTGCTATCTCATGTGATACCAACCTGCCAATCATGTCATAGAATTCACTTTTGAACTTTAGGTTCATAGGATGCTTGATAAATCTAATCATAAACATCATTGTAGTGATTGTACACTGTCTCCAAGCAAAAGATCAAGGTCAAAAGACACAGAAAACTGAGGTCATCGACAAGATCAAGTGAAGGCGAGAACATGCCATTGACTCTGGCGTCAACAAGGATACTTCGACTAAAATGCTCAAAGGTGTCAACGATATGAAGCAACACTTTGTGGCATGGACCACTCAAGTAACTTGAGCAAAAACTCTGGCACAATGTCCCGGTATTCTGGTGAATTTGACAACGATCAACTGTCGAACCCGTCAGAGGAATTCGACAATATTGTTGTCAAAAATCCCGCCATTGAGGCACCTTTAGTTGGCATTGAGCTGATACATATAAACGAAATCACCAACCCGAACGTTGTTGTTTCTCAGGAAGGAACTTCATGCAATTCCTTTGATCCTGAGAGTACATGGTCTCCTTCGGACCCCTTTGGCAAATTTTGTTTCCGCACTTGCCTTTCACCTCTGAGGCAGCAGGTTCAAGCCCCAGTGAGAACTTTCTCAATGTGACTCGAACCCAGTCTTCATGTGTTGCTCCTTTACTGGACAAACAAATTCTGAATCATATTCCCACCAACCGCAAAAAAATTGTTGAACAATGAGACAAAGATTTTGCACTTATTCAACACACATTACTAAACTCAACAAGCATTCTTTGTTATTTACATGACCGCCTCGAAAATCAGACCAAGATTTCTGACGAGGAACTGTTAAACACCCTTCAACAATCTGTGTTAGTTGGGTTCAGCTAACCACATAGTGACAATGAATTGCTGGAAGAAAATTTTGGTAACGATTAATCCTGATAAGGCACAACTAGCTGATCATGACTTACCGAACATGGGACAAATGCTTTGTGAGGAAGATTTGCCTTCCTTAGCAGCCAAACATTCCGAATTATATTGGAGCCTTGCAAAAAAACTTGCAAAAGCAACCTTACAGTGTGAAACTGCACTCTTCAGGAGGCTATCCTGTGGCATTTGTCCACCCAGTGAACAAATATAACTATTCAGATCCTAACCAGGTCAGGTCAGCAAGGATTATTTTCCACAAATACTAGACCCTAAAATTTTCTCGGTCAGTTTGTAATAAACGAACACTTCCAGATGGAAAACTTGCTATGTGCAAAACAAATTATAAATCCACAGGATTTTATGGTGAAGTTAGACCTCAAGGACGCATATCTAACAGTTGGTGTTCATCTTGACTCTCAGAAATACCTGAGGTTCATTTGGCAGGGCCAGGTTTATCAGTTCCAAGCCCTGTCATTTGGCCTAAATGCGGGTTTTCACAAAATTTCTCAGGCCAGTGGCAGCATTTCTCTGCGCACAAAACATCAGACTTCCGATTTATCGGGCGCATGAAGTCCTTTGATCTTATGACACACACACAAATATAGTGATAAACCTGCTCCAAGATCTGGGGTTCTTAATTTGTTGGGAGAAGTCAATTCTGGCACCAATCCAGATACTATATTTCCTAGGATTCATGATCAATTCAGTAACTATGAAGTTTTATTTATGTCTGGAGAAGATAATGAAAACTTCTTGCCTGTGCAAATCTTCAATGAAGGAGAACCCAACATCATTACATCCTCTATCTCAACTGTTGGGTTTTCTAGAATTTTGTAGACCTTGACCAGCAGTATGCCTTGCTCCACTCCATTTTAGGCACCTTCAGTCATGCCTGATCAAGCAAGTAGTGTTGAATAATGGGGGTTATCATGGCACAGTCCACCTGAGCAGACTTGGCACTGGGCTGCAATGATGGATTCTGAATATCCATCAGGTAAATGGTCGTCCAATTCGTCCCCCCTCATCTGAAATAATTATCACATCGGATGCCCCCAAGTTGGGCTGGGGGGCCACTTGTGGCAATTTTTCAACCAACACGGGTTATGCAATATGGCTGACAATATGTTGATTCTAAGTGCTCTCGATGAATCGTAAATTATAAGGATATTTTGTATGAACTTTATTGGCTGACCTTTGATAAACGAATTTAATTACACTAAGAACGAAATTATACAGGAAATATTCGACGAAATGGCCGAAAATTGAAAAATATCACCGGTAATATATCGACAACAATAAGCATGAGGGACTCGGACTCGTCCTTCGCACGCTACCGCGTCAACCAGTTTAAATCCACTAAAGCAAGACAAGTTCCATACGAAAAATTGGACTACAACATATACAAAGCTTCTTCAAATGTTGTAGCCTTCACCACGTCAGAGGAAAGGATTGTAAAATGGACAAAAGCATTTTTTGAGATACCACGTGGGCCTGGATATTAACGACAACACATATAGCCTCAAATCCCTGTGGGAAGAAGAAGCGAGCCCGAACGACAATTCTAAATGCGACAAGATAACAGTGCATCTCTCTCAAAAAGATAGCAAACACAACGAGAACATTGTTGCAGTAATAATCTACGTCAGTACGGGGAGAATACAAATACAACGTAAATATCTTCTTGAGTTGGGCGACAGTGAATTCATCACTTTGCTCAACATTGTCAATGCAATTCGCGATGGAGAAATATCGGACGAAATTCAAGAATCATCAGTCAACGATCTTGGCAAGTTCATCGACCTGATCTCACTAGAAGTCCAAAACACTAGAAGTCCAAGAAAACATTGAAATCGAAAATGACGGGGTAAACGAACCCACATTCACCGAAAATGAAGAAACAAATATGAACAGTCCAGATTTCTAGAACGATGCTCTACCTTCTGAGCTACAAGGTCAGGCTGAGAACGACTTGTTAAGTTATGATGTTAGTTGCATTTCGGAGGTTAGTCCTTCAATGCGTATAGCCAGCTATTAGTCTGGCAATGTTGTATGTGAATGTTGTGGTTTCCCACGTTTACGATTCCACTCGTGTAACGTTATGTAGCGGTTTTGGAGTTGTTTTCAGACGAGTGTATACCAAACCGGGCAAGCAGAAAATTCTACTTGACCGCGGCTGGGATTCGAACCCGCGACCTTCGCATTTCCAGAACGATGCTCCACCGTCTGAGCTACAAGGTCAAGCTGAGAACGACTTGTTAAGTTATGATGTTAGTCGCATTTCGGAGGTTAGTCCTTCAATGCGTAAAGCCAGCTATTAGTCTGGCAATGTTGTATGTGAATGTTGTGGTTTCTCATGTTT
>CACRXK020001525.1:0-53161 GCA_902702795.2 Paramuricea clavata
GGGGGGGGGGGGGGGGGGGGGGGGGGAGATTTACTGCTGGAAGGGAATTTTTTTCTTGATATGGGATCGTTATGTGCAAGATTTTTTCCCCTTATTCCATGACCATGTACGATATTTTTTTGCCACTCTTTCGCAGCATTTTCTTCAATAGCTTATACTATTTAGATTCTTTAATTAATAATAGGTAACGTTGAGTTTGAGGCTTCATGCATTGCTTTTAATAATACCTATTGCTATGAGATATAAGATTTGGTTCAGGGCCTCTTTACGGATGTGTAACTGGAGGGGACATATTTAGCGGGGGACCTGGAGAAGTTCCAGTTGGCAAGTCTGTATCACTGCAGCTACCAGTATATATATGCATGGTTTAACTAAGTATATGCCATAGGGCAGCAGATCAAGCCAATATTACCTAGGATTCTGAGACAACCGAGTCGACCGTAGCACCGAAGGTGCAAGCCTCTAAAGGGGTCTGGGGGTCAGTTTGGTTAAATGGACTAGCGCCACGGTCAGCGGGTCAGGAATTGACAGTTTAAGCTTTCCTGATGTTTCTACATCTTTGGGCTGGTAATGGTGTTGAAACTTCTCGTGTAGTACTGTAGTGTATTAACAAAAGCCAACTTTCTCACATATAATCTGAGAGCACAATTCCGAAAGATTGTTTTCTTTCTGATGGTTTTTTGTGATGAAACATGAACAATTTTACTAAAATTACCAAATTGCTGTTTAATTTAAAACAACATTTACAAAATCTGCAATATTGTATTAAATTGTATTATAGTATTGAGTTTAATTCGCAATATTGTTTGATTGACATGTTTACGTGCAAGCGAATATTTTTAGAAACCAATTAATTATGTTATGACTGGGGCGTGTAGTCTTGAAAGGCGGGCTTTCCTGCAGGCCCTTAATCCTCCCCTGGAGCCCGCCAAAATCCTGCCCACTGCAAATCAGACCCCCCATAAATTTGAGGGCCTGCCACGCAGGCTAATTGGCCAGATGGCCCCCCCCCCACTTTTTACTGTCAGGCAATTGAGCTGAAATCCGTGTGTCATTCGGGTAAAACATATAACTCTCATCAAAGTTGATCAGAAGAACTGCAGTCTACAATGAATAATTGAATCTAATAACACCAATATTAATTGCTTTTAATATACTTTGTCATATATGAATAACACCTGTATATGATCATGATCGCTTATGGCAAAGATTATGAAGATTGCAGAAACCGAGCATTGTTCTTAGACATTTCGGTTAAACGTTTGCTAAAGCAGCCTTAACACAATCATACTCGTTTGTTTATAAAAGCACAATCCTGGCCCTTTTTTAACATACAACCATTTGTGGCAAATGCCCCCCCCCCTCGACTCTCCCTTTGTGTCCCCCCCCAAACAAACCAGTGAAGAATAACAAATAGATGGGTGGGAAGTTTTAAGCTTTATCCTTTGTCCTTGTTTAACAAAATGTATTTAAATTATCATGTTTTTTTACCACTAAGTAATGATAAATAATTGTTCCTAATTTATGAATTTGTAATATATCAAATTTATTTATTTTTTTGCACATTTTTTCCTTCTTTTATTTCAAATACAAGTATAGTTAGCATAAATTTTTGAGCGAATTTGGAGCTCAGAATGCATAAAATTGCATTTCTGGGCTTCAAATTTCAAATATTTTATGTGACAGTATGCAACCCCCAGCCCCCCCTCCAGGAATTCATGTGTGGTATGGCAGCCACATAGCTGTCGGCTGCTAATATATTATCTCACAGAAAGGTCCCTTGTCAAAAAATCCTCCCACGGGAAAGTCCTTAAAAAAGGCCCTGATAAAATCTCGAACAAAGGTGTATATGTGTACTGTGTAAGGAAAGCAGTTGGGCAAACTAACACTCTGCCCCCCCCCCCAACAACAACAAGATTAAGCCCATCCGTCCATGGTATATACTGTATATTTTGCATGATATATAGCTTTAATAATTTATACAAAATAAGGATATTATGTTTTCATCATTTATAATCTACTTTGCTCATGTGGAGGATTGTAATTCATGGAGGCATTGATGGCTTTTCCAGGATACCTGTTTACCTAGTCACTTCAAATAATAACAAAGCCGACACTGTTTTAACAGCATTTAATAAAGCAATTGAAACTTATGATTTGCCAGCACATGTACAAGCAGACAAGGGAGGAGAACATTTCCAAGTTGCATGGTACATGTTAAATCATCCACAACAAGGTGTAACTGGAATGCGTTTTCTGTTAGGTTATTTCTGAGCAGTAATGTATATAATAAGCAGAAAAATACATGGATGCTTGGAAATACCAGATCTATTTCTCGTGTTGAACATGATATCTCACTTGTTCGCTGCGCTGACTCTTGAGATATCATGTTCAAAACAAGAAATAAATCTGGTATTTCCATGCACCCATGTATTATTCTCTATATATAATTGCAACTGACCTAATAACTGTTCATTAGCATTTCCACAAGCATTTGACAATGCTGAGTCAATCTCATCATGACTTGCAGTGGGAACTAAATCATGTGCATCCTTAATTTCATAGGATCTAAAACATAAAACAAACAATATATCGTACTGTACCCCCCCCCCCCCCCATATGTATCAGCATATTCATCAAGTATGACTGTCAACTATTTCATTACATTAAAAGAGATTAATGGCCATTACTATTTCAGTTTCACACAAAAACCCTTAACAGATAAAAAATTATCAAATTTTCACTTTTCCCAAAGTCAGTAATTTAATTTCCACTGGGAAAATTTTGATATCCCTGAAACACGATTTCAAGCATTAATTCTGGGGTGAAATTTTGCAGAATTTCGAAGAATACAAAGTACATCAGTTAGGAAAACTAGTACTCTGCCAAAAGTTGTGGGTTTCCATCGTGTACTATGGTTTCTTCCCACAGGGAAGTTGACAGGGTGAGTTAGGTAATACGGACTCACAGTAATTGGCATATGCTGTTGTGAGCAGCTGGGAAATTTGTTGTCGCTGTGGAGAGAAATTGCTGGCGCACGCAATATTTTACAAAAATTCGAAAATTTGAAAAAACAACATGAGTGAAATTTCAACTCATGATTTTGCATTTTTAAGATGGCGATCAAGGAAATTAAATTGTTGGAAAAACTTCACTAACATCTCAAGTATGGAAAGCATCTACATTACCAGAAATTTAATTGTGGATTGATTCAAAATTCAGGCGCTAAAGTTACATAGCTAGGAGTTGGCTTTTGTGCTCTTCGAATATCAGTTTTCATTCGCGGATTTATACCGAACTTGTTGGTCTCATGGGTGCCAAAATCGACATAAACGTAAACCGGTAACCAAGAGCTATAAAACAAATAGCTTTTCAAAACGATAAACTTTATTCAGTCAAAAGGATGAGGGTAGATAAACATGCTACTGCGTGATGGTGATTTTGAAGCAACTTTGTCACATATATTTTAAAAAGTGGGATAATGAATCAAATTTTGCTTTTTTCAATCCCAAAAAGGTATAAAAATTATTTAAATATTTAAGGTTTCCGTGTTTATAATGTATTTTTTGAGAAAAGTAAACATTTTCCCGATAAAAAAGCATACTTTCTGTTTTTTGAGATAGAATATCCTGGGAGAGGGGGTGTAGAAGAGTGGGCGGATAGCAAAAAACTTTGACGATTTCACCAAAAAATTAATACCAAATTTTGTTTTGCCTAAGTTTGATATGTAATTTAAACAAGTTTTTTTACATCTAAAAATTGACCCTTGTGATCAAAACTTGGATTATGTTCGCAGTATTGTCTATTTGTTTACTTCTGGAGATTGAAGTTTGAGGTCCAATTATTTTTAAAGTTTGCAAACTACTCAGCTAGTAGAACCGAACATACAAGTGCATTAGAAGTTTTGTATAGAAATGCTCTGTTTACGGGAAGTTATTTTGCATTCGCAAGTGTCAACAAAAGCCGGATTTCACAGTTTGATTATCATGTCGATAGATAAAAGCTTTGAAAATTCAATTGAAAACATTTTAAACCACCCGTATTTCTATAGAATATATGTTAGTGGTATTAACATTGAACTTCTTTCTGTTTGAACCCAAATTCGTACTTGTTTTGCGTTTGACAAGGCTGTCAAACTCGCGACGATTGGCAGGCATGACTGCAGATTTAGCGTGTAAAATGTCTTCTTGTTTGTGTCAAGTTTATATTATTCTATTGCTGTTCAAACACAAATGAGATATTCTATACACTGGAAACATAGAGTACATTTTACTTTGTCTTTGTCTCGAGCAAAAAAATTATAAAGATTAAACAGGCATTCAAAAATATACAACAACCATGAACATCTCGTTATAATTTTCTTCGGGAAAATCTTCAAGTTTCAATGGAAATCTGGCGCACGCGCAACAAATTTCCCAGCTGCTGTAGCCCGTGTGCAGGCCCAAGGGAGCAGGCTCAAGGGAACTTGATAGTGGGCCTGCAAGCAAGGCCCGGTATTTTGTACTTTCCGCGTTCGCCCACGAACGCGGCATTCTGATTGGCTGTTTGCTGTTAGATTCTATAATTAGATAAGTGATTCATCACAAAGGCTCTCGATATGCTTAAAATTCGAAAATTGATCACTTTTTTCGATTATAAATGGAACAAGAACAGACTGTTATTGTTTACTTGAAGGAAGAGATGTTTTTGCCGTTATGCCAATGGGGATTGCTTGTCGTGAGGTGTCGGAATATCACTCATTACGACTGGGGTAAACTATAGTAACCTTTACTTGAGTTTCATTAATTTCAAACAGACTTGATACGTTATATGTTACTCAAGAAAATTATCTTTTGGTTGATGTTGAGATGCAGTTGCATTTAAGCCTATTCGAAACACTTTGCGATTTACAAGGCTTCGCTGAGAGAGCGAACCAGAAGACGGTATTAAATTGCCGTTTGAAACGAAAAGATCTGGACTCTGAATGCTCTCTTCTTTTGTAGAGTTCTTTACCACATGAAATAACTGAAATAAATTTCGTACTTCCGCCGCCAACAAGAATTGCACACATGATCTGATAAGTGAGACAATTTATTTATGACAATGGCAACAGCGAAGCACCATTATAAATGCTAATGTGGTCGCACAACTTCCCTCACGATTTGAAGTTTGAGACTGGTTTTCTGTTGAAATTCGTCCTAATTTGCCTGTTCCGATTTTAGTTGAAAATGAGCACTTGGAAATTTGGCAATTACTGACTGCGTTGCTTGCTTTTTTGGAGTTAAAACCCAGCCATTTACACATTGCTTATATTCTCAATAAGCAGAGAAAACCCCGCAACATTTTAATATTTGGGTGCTGTCATTGGTTCTTTTTTGACAATTGATGCGTGAATGGGGCGTGTTATGAAAAGGGGCGTTTTACAAAATACCGGGCCTTGCTTGCAGGCCCACTATCAGTTCCCTTGGGCCTGCACGCGGCTACAGCTGCTGCTGTTGTGGTGACCCTTGCCCTTGTGGCAAAGCTAAATAAATACCCAACAATACAAATATGCTAATTAGTCAAACTGTTTTACAGAAGTCTTATGTAGATATTGGTGCACATGAAAAATGTCAACCTATGTATTTTCCCAAGTGCTACCAGAAGAACTTGAAGATGTTAACCAAATCGTAGGAGCAGGAACATTTGGAGAATGCCTTCTCAAACAATATTTGCGGTTAGGAATACATGTTGTTGAGAAAACAATTACTTTATGATGAAGCATATTACATGCAGTTATTTTCACATTGATGTGTGCTTCATCTGATAGGAATCCAGACCCAAATAAAGCCATATTCTCTCATCATGGAATTTCTTGGACATGGAGTGGAATCTATGACAGTGCACAGGTTACTTTTCGATGCTGTATTTAGTGAGCAGAAATCCAGAATGTTGCTTCCAAACTGGTTTAGAGTATGCTATGACATAGCTGATGCTTTGCATTATATTCATGAAAAGGAATATTTGCATTGTGACTTGAAGTTAAATAATGTTTAGGTTTCCAACCAAAAGGGTTATTTGATTGATTTTGAAAAAGTCTGTAAGGTCAGGAATCCAAGAGCAAAGAAATATAAAACAGTATATCCCCATATTGCAACAGAAGTACTTAATGGTGATCCAGTCAGTAAGCCATGCAGTGATGTGTTTTCATATGGTAAAATCCTTAAGACCATTGGTGGGTAGCTTAGAAACAAGGAACTTCTATCAATGGGGGATAAAGCTTCTGAATCTTTACCAAATAGGAGACCAAGCCTTATAGGTATAGGTCTCCATCGATGGCTAAAAATTATTAAAAATTATTCAGTCATTGTGAATCATCACACTTTTAATGTAAATATAAGTAGCTTAATTTAACAAAAATCTTAAAATTTTAATCCACAGTCACAGCGAAAACTTCTAAGCTGTCAAGATTTCTGTCTTTGGGCAGCTGGCTATCACAATTTCTGTCTTTCGGCAGTCAGTTCAAGCTATTCTGTGTACATAGTAGCTTAATTTAACAAAAATCTTAAAATTTTAAATAGCAAGAACTTCTAAGCTGTCAAGATTTTTGTCTTTGGGCAGCAGTAAGTTATTCTATGTACAAATTAGCTTAATTCAATAAAAACTTTAAAATTCTAACCCAGCCATTGAACAACTTCTAATATCTGTAATGATGATGATAGTAGACACAACCTTATTCAAAAGCCAAATATTTGCAAAATTATAATCAGAGCTATTGGTTCATTGACATTGTCTTGAACATATTAGCAGTAGTGACTAGTGCAAATTTATACATAAAATATTCAGAAATATAAAATTCATAAGCTTAGCACTGAGGCAAACTGTAAAAGTGTTTGTGCTCACGCTTTTTCGTTTGTCTTTGTCTCTATATTAGCATGAAACTTTGAAGCCATCCAAATTCAACACACATGTTTACTTTATATAAATATATTATGGTATTCAGGTACAGGTATTGTCAGTACAATGGATGACTGTTCTGAATGAATTGTCAAAAGCTATGGTCACAAGCTACGTTAATGTAAAATTGACATACCTGATAAGAGATTCATATTTTAGATTTCTGTTTAAATTTCTTGCCATAAAATGCGGTCTTCCAATAATTCGAAAATATATTTTAAAATATGTTGTGTCTCACTCCTTCCATCGCCATTTACGGCTGCTAAAAATGTAGGTGAAATGGCAAATGGACTGCGCTTGACCTAGACACATTGGAACTAGGTCGAAACAAAACTTGACCCATGCATTAATGCACTTGAGATTGTCATTGCTGTCTAACAGTTCTTTCTGCAATGGCTTGATGTATATTTTGCATTGTCCTGCAACTTCTTTTAATGTTGTGGCAGATACGGGTGTTTTAAATGGCAAAACGATGAGTTTTCACCAGAACGGTCAAACAAGAACAACTCGTAGCCTGCAGAACATAGCTTTGGAAATGCTTCCAGTAACTTTTCATGTAAATGTGAGCTGTTTCCATCAACATGAAATGTCACAGTTCCACCCCCCAAGACCTGCATTTGCCAACATGGTTCTTTCTTTAACCCACTGAGACGCACTGCACCCTGATGCACCCTACTTTAGTATTTTACTCTGTCTAACGCCAGACAATTTTACTCTGTCTAATGCCAGACAATTTTACTCTGTCTAACGCCAGACAATTTTACTCATCAAGGGGAGAGCGCTGGCGCTTAATGGGTTAACTGGCCCCAAAACGCTTCATGTGCTCATTCACCTGTGCATTTCCCACAGCAGTTGATAACGAAATTCTTGGCAGATTATGTAGTCTTTATATAATAGTTTAATAATGTGTGTAAGATAATAGAACCCGGATGACCACAAGGGACGGGACCTGGTTCAGTTTGTAAGCAACGACTTAAGTAAGCAATAAAAAGCTAAAGACAAAACACCACACTGGCGACAAGGGATTGAGATCTAAGTCCCCACAATCGATTTTCGCAATTAAACATTAACAATTGTTGAATAAAATAAAGGAAAAACGAGAAACATGGCAGTAGCTTTACCGCATTTTGCTGAATTTGATGTTCATTCAGATGGTGCAATCGGCATTCGTTGGAAGAAATGGCTCACTCGATTTAAAAACCTCCTGCTAGCATTAGACGTAGACGACACTAAAAGACAAAGAGCTCTTTTACCGCACTATGCTGGAGAAAGCGTCAACGAAATTTTCGAAACATTGCCCAACACAGACGCTGGAGAGGATGAAGACCCGTTCGAAAAAGCAGTGACGGCATTAACAAACTATTTTACCCCCAAGAAAAATCGAGAATACGAAGTATACGTCTTTCATAAGGCCAAGCAAGAAAATGGCGAAAACATTTCTGCATTTCACACACGTCTGCGACAACTAGCGATGAATGGTGAGTTTGCTGACACCGACAGAGAAATTAAAACCCAAATTGTGCACAAACTTCGTATGAAAGCGTTACAAAATCCGGAACTTACCTTAACTCAGCTACTGGATGCCGGTAAAGTCCCAAGCAGAAACCATCAAAGAGAAAACAAAACGTCAACAAACTGTCGAGGAAATACACACGATGAGCTTCGAAACAAAATCAAAATGGCAGGCATGTTGACAGAAATTCTGATGGCGCGAAACAGCCGACCGGAATTTCGTACTCAGCGAAAGTAGAAATGCTGGAACTGTGGTAAAGGATACCCACACCCGGGCGGAAAAACATCGTGTCCTGCCTATGGAAAAAGTTGTCGAGGCTGTGGAAAGCAAAACCACTATGAAGCCGTGTGTAGATCGAAGAAACTCAACAAGAAACAGGATATTAAAACTCAAAAGCCACGGCACAACGTTCAAAACTTTGTTGATGAAAACTCCAGACTCAGACGAAGATGGCTATGCATTTTCTGTGAACAGTACCAGTAAGGAACAATTGCAACCAATGTTCAACATTGTCATTCACGAAACTCCAATGACAATTATGGCTGATTCTGGTGCCAGCGTAAATGTGTTGGATGAAAAAGACTACCAAGCCCTATCCAAGCGTCCCGAGCTTCAAACAACAAAGGTGAAGATACATCCCTACAAGTCCAACAAGTCATTAAAAGTCTTGGGAAATTTCAACACGAAGTGCGTGGAAGACAAACTCTACGTAGTCCAGGGATCCGGTGGTTCGCTTCTTAGCTGGAAGACATCGCAAGAACTTGGACTCTTGAAAGCGGTGCACAACGTCAATGATGATAGCTCCCCAACAACCAAGAAGCTGATCAAGGAATACGACGAACTATTCCATGGACTCGGAAAATTGAAAGGGTACCAAATTGAACTCCACATTGACGAGAGTGTTCCGCCAGTAGCACAACCCCCCCCCCCCGCAGGGTTCCGTTTCACGTACATCAGCAGTTAGAGGAACAACTAAAGTGAGACGAGGAACTCTGAGTTATCGAGCGCATCGAAGGCCCCACACCAAGGGTATCGCCTATCGTAGTGGCACCCAAACCAAAGTCTCCTGGAAAGGTTCACATATGTGTCAAGCAAATCAGGCCATCAAACGGGAATGCCATGTAACACCTACAATCAAAGAGATCATTGGTGACTTGAACGGTGCCAAAGTTTTCAGCAAATTAGATTTAAACCAAGGATATAACCAACTCAAGTTAGCATCAGAGTCATGGTATATCACCACTTTTGGCACACATCTGGGACTAATGCAATATAAGAGATTGAACTTTGGCATTTCAAGCGCAGCCGAAATTTTTCAGAATGTAATTCGTGAAACTCTCGAAGGCATCCCCGGAGCTCTCAACATTAGCGACGACATTCTGGTGTTCGGAAAGATGCAGAGCGCCCACAATCAAAGTCTGGAAGAGGTCTTCCAGAGGCTCAAAGAACGCGGTCTAACATTGAACAAGCACAAGTGCGAGGATGGCAAAGACAAGCTGGAGTTCTATGGTTATGTCTTCTCAGGAGATGGTATTGCACCAGACCCTAAGAAAATTGACGACATCGTCAACCTACAGACACCAACATCTGCATCCGAAGCCTATTGGGAATGACCAATTATTGTTCCAGATTTATCCCGGACTATGCAACCAAGACCGAACCATTATGCAAGATGACCTACAAGGATCAACGTTGGGAGTGGACATCGCAGCATGCGCGCGCGATTGACCAACTGAAAGAAGCCTTGGTGAATGCACCGGTTACAACGTACTTTGATCCAAACAAAGATACTGAAATCTCGGTCGACGCCAGTCCTGTTGGATTAGCTGCCATTCTCTCGCAAGTGGACAGAAAGACCGGTACCCACCACATTGTCACCTATGCCAGTCGTTCCTTGTCTGAGACAGAGCAGCATTACAGCCAGACAGAACGCAAGGCCCTTGCCGTTGTCTGGGCCTGCGAACATCTTCATCTGTACATATACGGAAAGCCTGTGACAATCTATACCGATCACAAGCCTCTAGTGTCCATCTATGGCAACCCAAGTTCTAAACCTCCTGCAAGAGTAGAGAGATGGGCTCTCCGACTTCAGCCTTACCAACTGACAGTCTGTTACCGAAAAGGAGAAGGAAACCCCGCAGATTACTTGTCACGCCACCCCTCCAAACAACCAACCACAGCTAGCTGAGTACAAAAGATCGCAGAAGAGTATGTTAATTACATCACCGTGACCTCAACCCCAAAAGCACTAACGGTCCAGGAAATTGAAGAAGCTACCAAAGCTGATGCGACCTTGCAAGCAGTATCCAAGGCAACCGAGACAGGTAATTGGCAAGAAGGACCTAAGCAATCGGATGTGGACAGCGTAGCTTATACCGCGTGGCAGAAGGTAAAAGAGGAGTTGTCAGTAGGTGTGACAGCCCAGATAATTCTTCGAGGAACAAGAATAGCTGTTCCCAGAAAACTACAAGAGCGCGTAGTAAACTTAGTACATGAGGGACACCAAGGAGTTGTGAAGACAAAGTCACTTCTGCGTGAAAAGGTATGGTTCCCTGGCATCGACAAGTTGGTAGAAAAGAAAGTCGAGTCATGTGTGTGTTTGATCTCAACTCCAGAGTCTAAACGTGAACCTCTCAAAATGTCTCCACTACCGAAAGCCCCATGGTCAGAAGTTAGCATGGATTTTGCGAAGCTTCCAAACAGCAAGTATCTCCTGATATAATTACAGATGACTATTCAAGATATCCGGTCGTCGAAACGGTCAAGTCTACTTCTGCCAACACGGTGATTCCGAGGGGAGACAAAGTGTTCTCTGAATTTGGAATACCTGAGCACAGACTGCGCAGACTCTCGGTTTCAAGCATGGAAAGATCACTCCTCGATGGCCAAGAGCAAATGGCGAGGTCGAGCGATTCGTGAGAACAATAAAGAAGGTGGTCGAGATGGCGACAGTACAGCACAAGAACTGGAAACAAGAGATGCATCGTTTCCTCAGAAACTTCAGAGCAACTCGTCACACATCGACATTGTTTGGTCGGGCACTAAAAACAAAGTTACCCGAGTTGAAAAAGACTTTGCAAGACCCAGCAGTTGAGGGAAATGATCGCCAGGCGAAGTCAAGGATGAAGAGATATGCTGATTCCAAAACCTATGTTCAACCCTCAACAATCCAGGAAGGCGATACAGTGTTCGTCAAGCGTGATGATTCGAAGAGAAAGAGAGATATACCCTACCGACCTGATTCATATGTCGTTGTACAGAAGAAAGGATCCATGGTGACAGCAAGAAATAACAACGCAACGATCACCAGAAATTCTTCGTGTTTTAAGAAAGCGCCCAGCGACAATGGCGATGATGAAGAAGCGAGTGACGGAGAAGACGCCGGTGAACAAGAGTATGAACCCGATGCAGCGGCAGTCGAAGCCCCTGAATCTCGCTATCCCAGAAGAGTGAGAAAGCGTCCTACCAGATATGGAGAACAATTTCATTGATGATGCGGAGAACGCTAATTTAGGTTCTTATATAAGACTTTATTTAGTTTTGTTGACATTATTCTTACATATGTTTTCCCACTTAAGTGACTCTAAGGTCGGACACGAAGTAACGTTAGTTTATGGAACTGCATAATTCTGGTTCTGAACGTTTAATGTTTATAGGTCTTTTCTTTTAAAGTTGGGAGGGATGTAGTGTTTATATAATAGTTTAATCATGTGTGTAAGATAATAGAACCCGGATGACCACGAGGGACAGGACCTGGTTCAGTTTGTAAGCAACGACTTAAGTAAGCAATAAAAAGCTAAAGACAAAACACCACAGATTGTTTGTCTGGTTGGACAGTAGTTGACTGTGATACTCCAGGCTGTGTTTGGTGACTTTGGTTATGCCTGCTTGGATTCTCTACTTGATTTGCTAAACAAATTTTGAAATAAAAATAGTAAGTATAAAATACATGCAAACCCTGCCTTGCTGACAAAACCATTGTATCAGGGGACAACTTCAATTTGCCTGATTTTGTTATAAACATATGAATGAAAATGACATAGTGTGGTACTCCACAGATTTCCTTAACACCCCAGACATGGCATGAAGCCAAGAACAATAACCCCAATAATTGTCAACCCTACATGCTTTCAATTTGCTATTTACAGCGGTCTTTCGCAGGCTATATAAGGTCACACCCATAGCATATAATTATCATTTCAATCGAAGAGCTGAAGGAAAGCACATCACAGCAATCTACAATGGCCACTTGTCAGAATTTGACTCACTCTGGACTTTCGGTTCAAGTTACGCAAGCACCTCAAGATATCTCTTCCATCGTGCAAGCACCTACGGACACGCCGAGTCAACCAGAAAGTGCAGCTATAGATAACACTGACATGCCACCGCTGGAGGTTTGTGTTCTTTTGCTTAATTTTAGTTCCCTTGTGATTATGACTTACTATGCCTACGGGTTCATATTCAGGTGGCAAATCCCTTCCACTTCGGCTGTGTATATGTTTTCCTCTTCCGACTTTCCGTCCGCATGACTATACATTAACCATATCAAATTTTCGTCTAGCTGCCCTTGTTAATTTCCCCCTATATTTCGTATAGCGTCGCTAAGTTCGGTTCAAATTGTACAGATCTCATTTTGTACGGAGTGATTCCCTTTGTGTATTAATCGTCGGTTATGTTACCCCTCACCGTTTATATATATTTTGTTATGGTATTTACTTCTTATATTTACGCAACTGAACTTTAGCTTGCATGTTTAGATACTTGCACCCTTATCGTGCCGGCGGAGCTAACGTTTCGCGCTGGCCTTTTTAACACCCTGGGTGTTTTGGCTTTCTTATGTTGCCTTATTTTGAGTTGTTATGCATACGCATGAGTTAACATATGCTTTTGATCCTCATTGTTCATGATTTACCATTACTTAGAATTTATTAGCCTAGATATACAAGGCCATTTTGCATGATTCATTCATCTTTTGTTTGACTTAATTGTTTTTTCCTTGCATTTTCTTGATTCATTTTGTTGTTATTTTCCTTGTGTTTAAAGTGTTCGGCGATCTTCCCGCTAAATCTCCCGCGTTAAAGCTTTGTCTAGTTACAAAAGATGTTGGGTTTTATATATTATTTGCATGAGACATACATAATTATTACCTCACTAGTATTTTCCTTGGGTTTGTTTATGGTTTTATTTATGTCTGAGCTTTAGGTTGCAAGCTTTCCTTTTCCATGATGGTTTATTGCAAAATTTCTTTATTTACCCGAGACGTAGATACATCGATCTATTTCTAGCCTATAGTTTATTACCAATTGACCATTTTTCTCGTGCTCATTTATCCTGTTACATGGGTTTTATGTGCCAATTGCTGTGTACGTTCAAGCGAGACGTTTTGTTACCAGCCCATGCTAATTTCCTTTTCTGTTTGGTATATTCCTCCTTATTGTATCGACTTTGAAATTTCCCGCTTATTGTAATTCCTAGTAGGTCTTCTGCCCAAACTCATATGTTTTGGGGATTTCCCAGCTAACCTATGGCGGTGCTTGGAAGGGTTTCTTACCACTCTCTTGGAATACCGAGCGCCAGGGCCGCCATCCCTGGGGCCAGTTTTTCTTGTTTACTTATAATTGTTTCTCTCTCCCGGGGGGACGCCCCCTGACCTCAGTCCTTTATGGGCATGATTTTATATCACAACCCCTGTGGTGTTGTTACATGACTTCAATGCTTACTATAGGCCACATTCCCTTAACATGATTTTGTATTGCCTTTACGCTTTTGTGTTCATATGAATTCGTTTTTTCCCTATTCTAATTTTATGTTATTTACTCAGTTTCTGTTGTCAATATTTTAGCTGTATCATTTATTTTGTTGTATTTCCAGACTGAGAGCCCAGTCACCCAACTTCAAAAGCGCGTAGGGGCGCTGGAAGCAGTCAGTAAGAACGATATTGAATCACAACTATCAGATCTCTTGTTGTACGCCCTCCAACATACCACAGATTTTGACAAATATACAGCCAGGCGCGGATCCAGTGGTTTTGTTGACTGATGCACTAAACCTTGCATTTGTAGGGAGGTCTGGGGGAATCCTCTCCCGGGAAATTTTGAAATCTAGAACCTCAGAAATGCGATTTCCTGCGTTTTCTTCGAAGTTCACACATCAAAATCGAAACGTAATTTGCTGGATTTTCGGGGAAAAAACATAAAAAAATCGGTTTATAGAGTGAGAACAACATAATCATGTGAAAACATTTTTACGCGGAGTTTTATCAGATCGAAACTTGACTAGCCTTATTTATTTGATCCTATTTGAGTGAGAATTATAGAGTAGCAAAGTTGTAGCTATAATTTACAATATTACATACAAGGGTACACTACTTACATGTACACAACATACTGATAGAATCATTGAAAGCAAAACCACAGACATTTTTTCCGTGTGTAAAATATGGTGCAAATGACATGAAAAGCTGATCAGGGTTGTGTTTCTTATGCAAAATAGATAAGAATACTTCAAGCAAACTATTATATTCATTGCCAATGATATCACTTCCTGTAACTTATCACTTCCTGTTACCAGTTAACACCAATCAATATAACAATGTTCCAGGTCAAATGCCTTCCAGCAGCAGCACCCATGACATAAATTCCAGTTAAATTATTTTAATAATCCAGGATTAATTCCAGGGCAACTTTGAGTTACTACTGTATATGAAGGCCCTCTCTGGAGCTAGTCACTCTAATATTTATGGATGCATTTATATCCAACATTTTGATAAATGCAGTTTGAATTTTTAAATACTGTAAGATTATCAAAGTATTCAAGGGTGTTAGGTAATAGTTTTCATTGTTGCTGAGCAGTTAATAATAAAAATAAACAATTATTGAAGCTATTTGCAGCAAATAGATTATTCTACTGTATTTGAAGTCTGGATATCTACAATACATTGACCAATATATCTCCACAGATTTTGCATTGAATCCCAAATTACAGTACATTCAGGAGAGTGTCTAGGACTACTGTATGTATCCAAAACTGCTGTTTCAAGATATTAAGGATAGACAGGGAGAAGTGTAGTTATGGACTTGGCAGGTATCTGATTGAATGAGCAGGATTGACAAGCTTCAGTAACAGTGGAAGTGCAGTATATTGTGATCAACTCAATTAGTACATTGACGTATCAATGAAAGTGAGATAATTTATCAATTTATACATCAATGTATTCTATGCAATGACCCTTTGTTCTATTGAAAATAAATGGTAGAATGATCAGAACAGTCATTTGGTCCCATAACTGCTAATTAGACTGGTACATTTAAAATGAACACCTTGTGCTGAGCCATGGTCATGAGAATGGTATAATTTAAAGGCATATGAACAATACCAGGAAAAGCATCACAAATTTAAGGGGCTGAACTTGAGAGAGCCCAGCTAAATTTATTCCCTTCCTAAACATGTGAATCCCCTTTATTTTCAGCATCACAATAATTTGCCGGTCACCCCCTGTGCCTCTCCCCTCACCTTGGCAGGGGCAACCCTGATACATGTAATGCCATTTAGTGTGATTGATGGCTTCTGGTACTAGGTGATCATTCTGGAACAATAGAGATAATATATAACTGAACTAATCTCACTATCACCAAACATTGCCCTTTAAAATATTGTTTTGAAGCTTCAAGAGCTTCCCAATTCCAAAATGATGTACATACAGGGATGGATTTGGATATGGGAGGGATCTAATTAGGTGCCGGTATTGATGTCGGGTGTGAGCATTGCCAAGGCATGGTGTGTAATCATACAGATAGCAGTGTTTTGGGGAAACAGCACCTAACAAGTAACCGGCCAAGTAACCGGCAGGTGCCAGGAATATAGCTGCTAGTAAGGGTTGCAGGGTCCTAGACAGAGTCCCTTAGACTGTAAGAATCTCAGGGAGAACTTCAAAATATTATGAAGCATCTAGATTCAATTTGCATTTTCAAACAAATTAAGACACAACCTCCCCCCACCCCCACCCCTAAACACACACTATATAATGGCTGAATGGCATATTGAGTGTTTATATGTGAACAGCCAAACCAGGATCATCCATGTTGACATATTTAAAACAGTTCAAATATAATAAATTTTGTAAAATTGTGATATTTATACTACGACAAATATACCAGACTCATACCTACAGTATTTATTATAAATATCAACACACAGTCACACACAGACTCACTCGTTTAAATCTACATCTATAAACACAGTACACAGATCCCAAACATTCCCTTGTGAAATTACTGAAATAGCTGACAAACCTTTTAATTTCGACGGCTTTGAGGCTCAGTGAGTTTGAGTGAACCACCAAAGATCGTAAAATATTTCCATACAATGCGACATACAATGTTCCATTAATACTCCCGCCATTATATAACAATTCGACCATAAAATTTATCACTGACTGTTCTGATTGCGGGCGAAATGCATCAGTCAAAAGCGCATTATTTTGATCGCGTGCTAAACGCATCAGTCAGCATCCATTTCCCAACGTTACGTAGCCATGAAAACAATGGTTTTCGTGACGTGTCGTTGGGAAAACTCGGCCAAAAGACTCGGGACCGATGCACCACTGATGCACTTTTCTCCCCAACGTAACGTAGTGATGCACTGCCGGCCCCAACGTGACGTAGTGATGCATACACTGAGCTGTAATAATAGTGGATGCATCAAACTAAACACACATATGTGGCGAAATAAAGTCGCGACACAAAATCGTACAACTTGATAAGTGCGTTTACATTTTTCATAATATTTTGCGAAATATAGCTTTGTTTACATTCATTCCTGTGAAAATATATTGTTTTAAAGGACTTTGGATCAAAGACAACCAATATTTAAATATATTTTTAATAATAAAATGTTGACAATTCTCGTTCGTGTGAAAATTTTGACTGATGCATCCGCATCAGTCTGGATCCGCACCTGTGTATAGCTATCCAAAGCAGAACAAATTGCCCATGATACGCGTAGTCAACAACATGCTAAAAGCATTTTTCTTGACGTTGCCACCCAGAGCTTACGCAATGGTTCTTCCAATATTTTCGGCATGCAACGCCATCAAAATCACTCCTTGTGTCCCGACAAAGCTATCGAAACTTATGTTGCTATTTCTCGTGAAGTGGGCATAGATTTGACAGACAGCTACCTTTTCCAACCAACAAATCCCAAGATTTGCATCATCAACCTTCCCTTTTCCAGTGCTGCCGCAGAACCTCATCTCAAGACGTATTTATGTGACGCCAACATCGATTGTGGCGAAACGCTTCACAATTTTAGGGCCGGATGTGCCTTAACCCTAGCCGGTTTGGAATTGTTGGATGTCATGATGCACATTGGATGGCGACGCCCCCATACTGCTGATTACTATCTCCAACTCGCTAATGTCATCAGAGCTGGAGCTCCTGCAGAACTCCTTGCATGTTGTCCTTCTACCACTCAGGAAACTCAACAAATTTATATGGATTATAACGCTTTGCGCAACTTCATTGTTGCGTTTCCATCCCCTTCTAGCCTGTCTCAGAAGTGGCCTGCAAAGCCTTAATTTCTCTTCTTCAGGTGTGGTGTTTTGAGGTGTGGTTGCTTTTGAGATTTGGACCTTTGGTGTCAGGGCCGGGATCTGAGAGAGTTTTGGTATACATGTTATGCAAGACAGCCGCAAGAATTCCCATACCTTAAGGAGCATGAGTAAGACTGATGTAAATATATTTACAGTGGTCTTTTGCAGGCTATATAAGGTCACACCCATAGCATATAATTATCATTTCAACCGAAGAGCAGAGGGACAAGTCTCAACACGTGCCATTGCTTCACATTGGTTGGCTTAAGCTCCGCCTGCCGTGTGGCATTTTCGGACTCGTCTCCCACCCTTTCTCCCACCCCAACTTTTTGTTTCCTTTGTGTCCGAAAGCAGCTGCAAGAATTCCCATACCTTAAGGAGCATGAGTAAGACTGATGTAAATAGGTAACTATTTTATGGCAAGAAAACTGTGAAATGAAATCCCATATCGCTATATTGTGTAAATTTAAGGTAGTTATTGCACTTATTAATATTAATTGATATCAGTAAACATATATTGCATGTCATGAATATTTGCATATTTAATTTCGAAATATTCTCATTTTAATAGTATAGTAATATAATCTCACATGTTGCCTCAGCCATTCCACAACCTGTAAAAGAGCACTTGTAGCCGAATTTATTTCATCTGGATTCATACTTTATAGTGTAATTCAAACACTCATTAATAATTCATAAGCTTATTGGCAAATCATGTCAACTATAATATGTCACGTGCAGTGGCTTTAAACCTGATAAAACACTCCTAATTAGTATTCTTTATATAAAGAATACTAATAAGGCAGTATCTATTGTTGTCATGTCCTCATGCGCGCTCGTGTCTTTAAACCTAACAAAACACTCCTGCTCGTTTATTAAACAGTACTTCATCAATGTTCAAAAAGTTCTATAATTTTAATACACATGCTCAGAAGCGATGAAGCAAATTATGCAAATGAGAAAAAAGAGTATAAAAGAAAGCCAAGATTGCCTGGGCTCTAGTAGCGAATGCCAGGTGAGGGGGGTGAGTTTAACAAAGCATTAATTAATATTGGCAGATATTTAATGCGCTGCTATATAACTGCCAATCTTAATTTCCCAAATGCATGTAATGATGTGTTTTCAACATGTTTTGAAACTTCAACATTGAAAATTACTTCAATATCTATACTTCAATGTTGTATTTCACTTACATTTGACATGTTCAATTCTGAAATTAACATCAATGAGGGAAACATGTTGAAATTGAAGGAATGTTAAATTAAAGTAGCATGCTGAAAGTTATATAACTTGCATCTTAGCGTTTTAACTCTTTCTCAGCAGGGTCCATTATGCGTAGAACGTTCTACGGATGTTTCGTTGTTGCGAAATGACAGAAAGCAAATTGGAATATTCTTTTTCATCATCTGAAGAAGAGCTTGACATAAATAATTCGCATGAGGGCAAAGTAGAAAGCATTTGTATTCCGTATCAAGATGAACCTTTGGCAGACACCGATGAGTCGAGCAATGAATCTGATGAGCAGGACGAAGATGAATTATCCCCTTTAACTCTGGAGAGAAGATACGATAAAACTGATCCTGTTGAGTCATGGTATATATAAAAATTATTATTGGATTACTAATATTATGTTATTCAGCCTATACAAGGTGGTCAATAAGAGTATAGGTTTTGTTGTTTTAATATAAGTAAACAAGTCTTAAAAACACTTTTATATTATATGTTTGAAAGCAACATGTCTGTTGAGGTTTTATTAAATACACTACAGTATTAAACAAAAACTTTCTTATAAATGTTTATATCCATGTCTCGTAAATAGAAAACCATTGACGGTTAGTATTATTTAGGTGCGTGTGTAGTCACTACAATGACCGACATTTGGATTGTGCCCTTCAGTACAGATGCTGTCAAGAAGTGAATCCAGTTGTCCATTTGCTGGGATTTGATGGTAGCTGTGAAAAGGTTAAATGTATTACAGAGCATCCTGATTTTGGGCCTATGACCAATAGAGCAGTGCTTACAACTGCTGCACCCATGTTAAAAGATAAACAAGGGAGAGGTTATTGCCGTCAGCCTGGTAAATCTGAGAATGAGTAAGTTACATTTTCTTTTACACTAACTTTGCAAGGCCTGTGCATGCCCAACTCAGTATTTGAGATTGATTCAAGTTACTTCATGTTAAAATTGCAGATTCCTCCAGGCCACAGCATACAGATGGCTGATAAGGTGGTTGTGTGGCTCTTTAGGGTGGGACAACACTCATCCATTACCAGCATGTATCTACCACAGCATAAGGACAATGATACATACAGAGAACAGAACAGGATATGCAACAGCATAATCCAGGAATGATGAGTGACATCACATACTGTGTGTTATTCAATAATTATATGTATTTAAATTATGTAAACTTTTCAACAAAATTAAATATAATGCATGGTGTAATTCTGTGTGTACATTTGCCCATTGCAACACATGGGGAAACATGCATAACCTGGAAATACATGCTTCCGGAAAGTGTGTCACTTTGTTATAGAGCCTCGTTTTTGTGTTTGGGAGGTGGCTTTTAACTGTTGTCTGATACATGAAAATGAGGCTCTATAGCCAAAGTGATGCACTTTCCGGAAGGGTGTTTTGTATTAATTGGCTGCTTATGAGGAAGAATTGGTAAGTAGGTTCAAGCATTCACATCCAATCTGTATCTGATTTACTGTTGCTCGCCTTGTAAATCATATACAGAATGGCTACTCATGCTTTACCTATTATTTTATCCTTACTTTATCATCATCTTTCGGCTTATGCTTCACCATCAACCAGAACATATATTGCTTATCTAATATAACTGTTAACTAGTTATTAATGTTATCAAAATGTCCCTAAGGGCACTTGTTTTGGGGATGACCCTTCATGGGCTGCTGGTACTTCCTACAACATGGGGCCTTCTTTGCAGGCGGACGTTCTTGGGTATTGTTTTGTTGAATGAGCTGTGACTGGAGCTCAGTTTGCTTGTTGACTAGATAAAACAAAATAATAATTTTTAGTCTATTGTTTGTTATTGATATATTTATAATCAAAATACCTGTATTACATTTAGCTACTGGAAATAATTGTCTTAAGTTTATTTCTTTCATATTTAAAGTGTATATGAAATGTAAATTTCGTTATCGGGTTTTTTGCATTTTCTGAAAATTTGGTCTTTTCCGATCATAAAAACACCAACCTTGTTGAAAAATTCGAACCAGAAGTTTGTTAATTTTATGATTAAAGTTCAATTTTTCGACTATCTGCTGGCGAAAGACTGGTACCCAGAGTTCCGGCTATGTGACGTATGCAGTATGACACATCCAAGTGTTTGACTATACAAAAACAACAAAATAACACAAACATCAGACAGTTCCCTTTATATTTCGCTATAAAAATGTCCGATAACGAAAGCTTTGACTCAGAGACAGAAGGGTCAACAGATAATGAGGACATCGCTGAGTTTAGCCATATCAATTTGAGCCAGTCACAGATAGTGACCATGAGGAAGACCAAACGGACGAAGACGGCATTCTTCGTAAAACTCTTGAGGCGAGATTTAAGAAAAATGTAGCTGTTCATTCATGGTAAGTAAAGTTATGAAAGTAATATAATATTAACCTGTCCATCGACTATTTATTACCCTGTTTCGTCTGATATGCGAGTTTATTTTAAGGTGCTCATGTGGACATTGTAGCGACGAATTATTGCAGGACGCTAGAGAATAAAGATGCTGTAAGGAAATTTTGGAGTGCATTGGCAAATTTACGTTGGAGGGCAAGGATGCAGAATGCATCACACAACACCGGGATTATGCAGTAGTCACCCATCGAACAGTACTAGAGACTGCAGGGGCTTTTCCCTCTGATAAGTCAGAGAAAAAGTATCATAAACCAACAAGCAGAACCCAAGATGGGCAAAATGAGTAAGTCAAACTATCAATGTAATTAAATATCACTATTTCTTGTATATATTTATATTCCAAACAATATCTTGTATTTTTGTTATACAGTATGTCTATTTATGTTTTTATATGTATATATGTATATATTAGTACTAATAAGTAATAATAGTGACTCGACTTAATAGCCTTGGCCTTGCGTAGGCAAATCTTATATATATTCCGACCATACATGAGTAACTTCTTTAGTATTTGCAAACATGAAATTAACTACTGACTGCTTATTTAGATATCTTCGAGCAGTGGCATATCGTTGGATAGTCAGATGGGTATTTGGCATGCTCGGGTGGGAGAATTCCAGGCCACTTCCAGCATGTCTGTATAACAGAATAAGGAAGAGATTTTCATCCTCAAGCACCACTGGATACAAACGATCACAGCAGAGAACTTGATTTAAGGTTTAAAGGCCATGCTTGTTGAATTCGTAATGCATAGTAACTCAGACTGCACTGCTTTTATAGGGTTTGAACCTTAGATAGTACAGCTGCAAACATGATTGCGTGTGAGTGCTGGTATGAGTTTCGTGACATCAGGGAAATGTGGTAGCCAAGCCTAGACTCGCTATGTCTATCGCGAAAAACATGCACACGTTTCTTGCTGAGGTTTTCTAGAGGCGAGATAAATACTAATCAAATTCCGGTCTATTTTGTGTACAAAAACACGCAACTAGATGTAATAGATTCTCAATGTGAACTTAACAAACGGTTGTGAGTGAACATATTAAATTAATAAAGTAGAACCCATCATTAGAAGCAGCTATAAGTCCTATAACACTATCGTATTTTACCACACTATATATGCAATTCAAAATTTGTTTGTTTTGGAATGCTCATGTTATGGCATAATGTCAGTAAATGTAGATATTTAATATTAATTTCCATGTTATGCTTACACTAGTTACTACAATGTTTGCCGTAATTAATATTAGCTATAGCCTATCTACGTAATATGCGGTCTGAAACCTACAACATAGACATATACCTAAAACTGTCTGTACCAGTGTGGGTACTACCAATGTGAAAATGCTGTGCTGAGTGGTTATATTACTACCTGAAAAAAAACAAAAAAAAACAAGCAGAAACTCGACGTTTCGGTATTGACAAAGGGCCTTTGCTCGAAACATCAAGTTTCTGCTTGTTTTTTTCCAGGTAGTAATATAACCACTCAGCACAACGTAGACATAGTTTCTCATCTCATAGAATTTGCATTTTTGGCTGCTGTTACATGATAGCAATTATCATGTATATTTTATAACATTTTATATTATGCATTAATACATTTTACTATATTTATATATTATATATCATAGTTTAGTTATATTATATTTACTCTAAAGAATTTACCTATGGGAAATTGTTTTACACACAGGAAGTTCTCTTAGCTTAGTCATACATGAGCATGCAAATATTTTAGTTTATGACGTTACCACAAGTGCATAATGGACAGGAACAGTTACCGCAAGAAGATTGTAAAAATGTTCCCACGAAATGACACTGCAAGAAAAAACGTTCCTCTCTAAACACATATAAGGGAGAGCACAACTCTTATGCACGATTCATTCATAGGCCTCCAAGCCTTACATGTTTCATTCATAGGCCTCCATGCCTTACATGTTCCATTCATGGGCCTCCACGCCTTACATTATTCATTCAATAGGCCTCCGCGCCTTACATTCATTCAATGGGCCTCAGCGCCTTAGTTACATTCATAGGCCTCAGCGCCTTACATGAATATCGTTTTGGAAAAGCTATTATAAAAAAGGTTGTTAAGGAAAAATTGTTACAAGTTATATACGAACGAGTATTGAAGTTAAAAAGTGACGTTACGTGAAGAAGACGAAAGAGTTGTGCTCAGTCAGACAGAAAAGAGATAAGTTGAACTGATATAGTTTTAATTATATAGTAATTGGATATAGTATTATAGAGACACTACTTTAATATAGCAAGTTAAAGAAATAAATAGTTATATAAACATAACTGACTCACACTGATTCTTTGTTGCGAGAGAAATTGAACCAAAACGCGGGAAATATTAATATTAAGGACCACGCTCGTAACACCGCTTATACGCTACAACTCATCACGTTGTAATTAGATTTTATCTATGCATTGAATGCGATGTCTACATAAAGTGGATTCATTTGAATTTTCTTCAAAATCTCTCAAAAACCCAATTCTACCCAGACGAAGCTATGATTTTCATAGCGTTTACATATCGAAAGGTCGCACTGTGTCATACTGCATATGTCACTGGCCACGCGATGGAATGTCAAGAATTTTGCCAGTAGATAGTCAAAAAATCGAAATTTAATGGTAAATTTAACAAACTTCTGGTTCAAATTTTTCAACAAGGTTGGTATTTTTATGATCGGAAAAGACCAACTTTTCAGAAAATACAAAAAACCCGATATCGAAATTTTCATTTCATATACACTTTAAGACATATAGCCTCTGCTTTTGACACTCGATCATCAAATTGTCTGTTGAAAGGATCTGGTATCTTTGTCTGGTATTTTTCGAGCATCTTCAAATGTTCTATGGCCGAGTGATTAAGCATTACTTCTTTAATAGCAGACACATAGTCTGAAATGGTTAAACAGTTGCAAGTTGTTATTATAGTCAGGCATTGATAAAATGCACAGTGTCCGAGCGCCGCTCGCAGGCACCTTTTACATTTTTGCAGGCACATTTTAAAATACTGACATTTTAACAATATTTAGGTCACAAAATCTAAATAAGATGTGTTTTTGCAGGCACATTTTGAATTTCACTCGCAGGCACGAAAAAATTTATCGAGGACTGATTATAGTAGTTAGTTTGCATTAACCTAGCATATTTTTAAGACCATTACAGATATTTTAAAATTCTGCACAATTGAGCTTGCTTGCGTAAATAGTTTACAAGTATCACCCGTGTAATTAAATTGTGATTTTGATAGCTCAATGTATACAAATTGATACATTAATTGGTATGCCTACCGTAACTTTGGGGAACTGAAACTTCTCACACTACTTCCTCTCCTTGTTTGAACTTTGGCCAAGTAACTTTGTAATATATTTATCCATCTTTTCTCTTATGAGCTTTTCTTTTGACATTTTCATTGAAGTAGAGGCTGGCCAAAATATTTCTAAATTGTCAGGATAACCCAAACAAAAAATTGGATCATTCCAAAAAAGTTTTACACCCCACATGGAGGAATTTTCTGCCATCCTAAAGGGGCGGGAAGAAAAAATTGTTTCTGAGGATAGTAAGTGCAAGTATTAGGACATCCAAAGGGAGTAGGGTTGACCTCCAATATCCTCTGTGGGGGAGGTAATGGATTTTTTGGAATGACCCATTAGGTATTTTATGTACAGTATTGTACAACTGTGCAATGCTCCCTATATAGCATATTTGGCATCGTAAGGTTAATCAGACTTTGTAATAGTGTACCTGCAATATCTCCCAAGGGAGGAGAAACGCATCATTTTGGTATATATATATATATATAAAAATAAAAATTAGTTAAATTAGTAAAGATCAACTGATAGCAGCTTTGAAATATATCCCTTTAAATTAGTAACAATACAGGATTTGCTAAAGCAGGTTAAATAGTACAGTATCTTTATCCATTTTCTGTGCTGAATTTCATCATGAGCACAAATTGGAAATAATGAATCTGAATGTCCTGTATGTCGATTGGCAACATGCATCATAAAGGAATTCCACTTTGCCAATATAAGTGCTCTTGGCACACCAATATACATGTGTTTGTACTCCTTTCACCCAGTAGGTAATTCTTTCATAACCCTTCTTTTTGCCAGCCTTCAGCATTTTTTTAGTGATGGATGTGTACATCATAATCAAAGTAAATTATGCTATGCACATTAGTTGACCTGATCTAGCTGTTACCATTGGTGTTCTATCACAGTTCATGGCAAATCCTGGACTAGAACATTGGAAAGGAGTTAAGAGAGTCTTGCATTATATACAAGGCACATCAGACTATGGTCTCATGTACACGTCTGATGGTAAAGAACCTATTTTAGCGGGTTATTCTGACACTGACTGGGGAGGAGATTTGACAATACATACATCAACCACAGGATACATCTTTCAAATACAAGCAAATAGAGTAAGCATGTGTAGCAAGTTACAAGGTTGTGTGTCAAAGTCGACTACCAAAGCTGAATATGTTGCGCTCAGCACAGCTTCCCAAGGAGGAGTTTGGTTCATAGATATCTTATATACACTAGATAGTGCATCTAATTATTCTGCAATTCAAAAATTGAAGCTGTGATTGCAGGCTCAGGATATTCCCATGAAATGAGAAGATTCGTATGTATCCTATTTCTTAAACAGGGAACTTAAACATTAAGTTAATCCTATTATAAATACATTTTCAAACTATTCAAATGATGAAAGTTATTGTTATTTTTAAGTGTTTATTAGCGAGTGGGAAGCTCCAACATGGCCGCGATCTATTCAAATGGGGGTAACCGCTGGAATATTCTTGGCTTCAATTTTACTAAAAGAGATGCGCTATCTAGTTTATATAAGATATCTATGGTTTGGTTAAGAATGCTTGATGATTTTTGGCTAAAACGTACCTGCAAAAATAATTTTCTAACGAAATTGGCGGAAAATGGCGGAAAGTACAGAACAAGAGCTTTACGGCGACTTACGAGCAATTATCGACTGACAGAAATCCAAATTTCTTCTATATTTTGAATCAATCTGCATCGTTATATCTCGGTCAAGGAAACTGACACGAGTCATAACGTCAAAATCAGTTGTCAAGAATAGTGTGCTGCCTACGACAGCAATATTCCTTTTAACCATTTTTTTAATCCTCATCCAATTCCATCACTCCCTCGTCCTCGTTAACGCTGCTGTCTTCGCAGTTGTTCGCGTAACAGTCATGTAGGGCACTCTTGGCATCATTCATTTGCATAGCATTCGTCTTGATATATACAAGCTTCTTGACCTTCTCTGCACCAAGGCGGTTGCGTAGCTTCGAGTGAATGAATCCGAATGTTGAAAAGTTGTGCTCCGATGCTGCGGCTGACACTGCCATTGAAAACACTCGAATAGCAAGATTCTGCAACAACAGCCTATCTGTGCCATCAGCCATCCACCATTGCAACACACACTTCGAGTTGCCAATCATCTGGAAGCGGAATGTGTCCTGCTCTCTTTCGCTGACTTCTTCGATGCGAAATGATGTGTACTCTTGTGCCAATTGATCTCTTCTCGCTGCGGATGTGTTGCCCTCTTCCGCTGGGAAGTTGAAGATGAAATCTTCGATCTTGATGTGAATGTTACGCTGCATTTTATCACCCAAGTATTGAGGATCTAGGAGGTAGCACACACCATGTGCATCCCCGTACATAAATTCAAAACGATTTTTGACTAATTCGGCCAGGTAGGACTTCTCGTCGCCTGTGTAGGGCAAATTACACATCTTGTCTTCCATGTCAAGGAATGTCTTGTAGACGTCGGAGCAAGGTTCTGCATCGCTTCAAGGATCTTGATGCATTTGTCGAGCTTTGTCACGAAATTAGAATCGGTGATAATCTCCTTCACCGAGGCTCGTTTCTGCTGCTGGTTTGCGTTACCCTTTGAGACAAAACTATGGTTGAACACCGAAGCATTCAAAACTGCGTCCGCCACCCATAAAGATTTAAAGCAACCCTGCATCGTACCCCAACATGTAACTAAATCTGCTGTGAGCCAATCTACATTGTGTGACAGCTCTTCAGTATGCACAGCTTCCAGGAATAGTGAACGAGTTGGGCTGACGGCCATGTAATTTACAATTGGCTCATTTAGAACGCTAGACCATGCGTCGCTCATGATGGAGATGTATTTGCTGGATGGTGGATAACAGTTTCTTCACATTTTCTTTTGTGTTACTGTAGCACATCTCGAGCAAACTGCCGCTACTGTCGTCTGCTAACTGCTTCCACGTCGGCAACTGTGCACCAGGCTGTGCCAACTGAATGGCTTGAAGAAGATGGGGATCTTCGATTCGCACGAAGCTTGTACCGGTACAATAAAAATGCATAGTCATCTCAAGGTTGAATTTTTTCTGCTCACCGGCGGTAAAATGTGGGATGGCAAACGATCTTACCTGCAAACGATCTTACCGACTGCAATCTCGCTGAGGAACTTGTAGAGGCGGTCACCCTCGGTTTATCGGTTGTCTTGGTTTTATTCCACCAGTCCGGGCGTTCACTTACAGGCTTGTTCAACATCAGGTTCATAAAAGGCCTGCATTTGCGGAGGTGCCTTTCAACTACGAACGTTTTGTGGTGGTGTCGAAAAGACTGTTTGCAATGCTTGCATGCAGCGTTGTTTGGACTTCGCAGTGAATAAGCCTCCGGATCGTCGAAGGCAATGCTCCAAATTGGATGAGGAGCCTCTTCTTTGTGGCTGTGTGTGTCTCCATGGTCATCAGCGGCGCTATCTTGAATATATGCTGAACTTTCAGCACTGTTGCTCATCATGCTAACCGGAATTACCCAATAATTAAATGACGGAATTACCCAAATTTTAATGCTATAAGCTGGCGACATGCTCACATAAAGATCAGCTTACATCTGGTAGTTACATCTGAATTTACCCACTGATAAGTGATAATTTCCTTAAAAGACATTATCGGGATAGGGGAGAAAGAGGGATCGGAACCCTGTATTTTTGGCAAATTGCAAATTTTCTTAAGGGGGCTGTCAAGTCCGTTCTGCACATGTGCTATACACACATGTGCGAGAGTGCATACACATGTGCAAGAGTGCATGCATGCACATGTACCCTAGCATGGAATATCCTTAAATTCCGCATTGTTTGACATCTTTTAGATTGAAATTGTTTTCCATATTATTTTAAAAGCCCAACGAACGAGAATGATAACAAGTATTAAATAGAAAACAGGTTTTTATTTGAAAAACTCACTTGTGCATGTTATATCCAAATTGCACTCGAAACCATGCTATTACCTATACTAATAGAACATTAGAACATAAAAAATTTAAAATAATAAAAGAAAATAAAAGAACAAATTTGGCAAAAAAAATGTTCTTTGTAATAATTATAAGAATCAAAATTTTTTTAAAGCTGTTATGCATGGTTAATTAACCAGACAGTACAGTACAGGCTGTGTTATATGAGCCATGCAGAGAATTTCCACATACATGTAGCTGGTGTTTCAATGTACTGTTAAATCATTATGTGGTAACAAATCTTATAATCCCCTCCAAGGTAAAATTCAAGATTGATTTTCTTGCCATCAACATTTATTTCTCTGGTTGCAATCAGATCATTAATTTCCTTGAAAAGATTTTCACCAGCAGTTTGTTGCAGCACACCATAGTCCTCTTTACCACTGAGAATTGCAATTGTGTGAATACCTTAATAATTCATTGAAAACATATACAAATGAATATATATATAAATGGTGTGTCCAAGTATCAAATATATATTATTCACATGTCTATACTTGCCCTTTGTAGACATGACTTTTTCTCCCTCAGATAATAGAGAAAATGACAAAACAACAAAACTGGACTTCTGGACATTTTTGCTCCACAGAGGTGGATTCAGGGTCTCAATCTGATCATAGCATTATGGATGAAATAAACATCGCGAGTACCATTTCCTGCATTCTGAGCATCGAAATTTGATTTAAAATTTGTAGAAAAGTGCCTGTTTTTCACACCAAAATAAGAAAAAAGCGCACAAAAGTGACAAACTTTTTTCATCAACATACCACTTCGAACAACAGATTATCTTGAAAAAAGCAAGATAACAGTAGTTTGAAAGTTTTCAAATGTACATCATCTTGAAACAGCAGCTCAACAACAGTTAGGGAAAACGTTTATCTGGTTAAGCAGCAGCATATATAGATCATCCCGAAACAGCACACAGGACAACGTATGGCAGTCAGGAAAAATATTTTCTGTACTGTATATAGATTATCTCAAAGTTAGGAAAAATGTTTATTTGTAGATCGCCTTGAAACAGCAGCACAACGGCAATTAGGAAAATGTTTATTTGTATATGTTTAAATGTATCAAAATTCATGCAGTACTGCAGGAATTCGCGAAGAGCTGGGTGCACAAATTTTAGTACTGCAGGAAATATAGTTCACGCGAAAAGTTTTGCGGTGTAATACGAGACACTCATTGTTAGTAAGTAATGCAAATCAGTTGATATATTAACGCATATGTGAGCGCCGCATTGGAAGAGCCAGAACAAAAAGAGGATCCATTTGAACTCTAGCTAATATATTGTTTGACTTACCCAATGGTCGGGACCTGACCATTGGAATGTTATTAATATTTCGCGCCTTCCGAACTTTCTTGAATTGAATGTCTAGTCTGTATACATAACGAACCAGAAGAGTGTTAAAAATTCAGTATAATATATATATATATATATATACACACATGGCATGCCAATGGCTATCAAATAGTGTGAGTGGCCATTGATATTGTTCTGTATTTTTATAATAATACGTTTCATCAGTAAAAATATGGTAATATATTCGATACGAATGAACTGTGTAAACAATTCGATGTTATTTGATATACTGAGGCTGAGACTGACCACAGGACTGACCTGACACGGAGGTGATTCAAACAGCGCTGTTGGTTCGCATTGCGGGAAATGCAAATTATGCCAAAAATTGCACACCAAAAGCTTTCGATCAGAATTCTTTCACGCGCCTTTTCGTTAAATGAAACACGCTACATTTGTTCATTATACACATAAGGTCATGGAGTAGATCTGTAGTCCTGTAGAAGCCATATCTTTCTCCTTGCAACGAGCGGTGATTAACATTTACCGACTATTCGATTACAACAAGGAGCCTACATGACAATAACAAGCCAGCATCACTCTGAAGTTGATGCAACTATTGCAAATGGTGTAGCATTTTGCCCCATTCTGATTGGCTTGCTTCGTCTGACCATAGCTAACCAATCAGCATGCCGTATTTGTGAATTTTTGCAATGGTCAGTTTCAATCTGACCACTACAAAAATTTCCAAATACAGCACTATGATTGGTTTGCTACGGTTAGATGAAGCAAGCCAATCAGAATGAAGTAAATGCTACGGTTTGCAATGCATTGCGCCGACTTCAGAACGATGTGATATAGTATTGGTGTAAAACCCGCAAATACAAGCAGTATTTCAGGCAGAAATTTGAGAAAAAGCCAAACTTAATTATCCAAAATGAAATAACTATAAAATTTTATCAATATAATTTAGTAAATTTGAAAAAAATTGCACCAAGTTTCAATGAAAAATTGAAAATATCAGCAATTAAAAAATAGTATAACTTTTTAGTTTTTAAAATAACTTTAAAAAGGTACACCCTGGACAAATATATCTCGGGGGGAAATCTGACCATAGCATATGCTACGGTTGCAACGGTCTGAATCTGCTCCATCCCCACTTATCTTCACTCTTTGTCTCCAAGCTTCTCCATCTAGACGAGTGTTGTTAGAAAAAGCTTTAAAATGTAGCCAGCAGGGGCATTGCTAGTCCTATTTGAATAAGGGAGAGTGTAAGTGAAATTTTGCCAATTCCACTACTGGGGGGGGGGGGGAGAAATTAAAGAGGTAAAGAAGGACATTCTGACAAAGATTTTCTGGACAGTATTATTTATAGTCTCCCTTAACAATTTTGTATATTTCCCCAAACTTGGGCTATAATTAGTATAGTAAGACTACATAATATATGTCATCAATAGCAGTGTAACAGTTTTTACTGGGGGAGGGACTAATTCCATAAACTATTCAAGGTGTAATGTAAGCTTAGGATAATAAGGCAACTTACTTTCTTTGAAAGCTGATGGTTGAGTTCATCCTTAAAACTCAGCTGTGCACTAGGCCATTCTCCAGGAGTTATTGAAATACTAAAGATTTGTTGAGATCTTGTCTACTTTTTTTATCAAATAGCTGCAAGGAAGACCTTCATTGTTTGTCATGCTGAATTCATGATATGCAGCATCACTTACACAAAACTTGTCCATAATGTAGACCACATTCCTGACCTTGTCTGTCCTTCTCTGAAAGGAAATGATATGCAGACTTTTTCTCATTATTGTACTGCAGAGTCACCTTTTCCCCACTTTGACAATCACTGAGAAATAGTTTATCCACCTTAAATCCAAATGACTTAGAAACCAGAGGGCTCTTTCTGAATTACTTTTTAACACTTTTAGCTTTTGTTCCTTCTGGGTGTAGCTTACTTCATTATATATTCACAGTGTTTACAGGAGTCTCTAGCTGTCTACAAGAGAATCCGACATATTCTTTTAATTCATTATTTTGGTTAGATATTTCGGAGTAAGACTGTTCAAGGTCAGCTGCTCGCTGGGTAGTTTGCCCGAGTTCTGTAACCTCCTGCAACAGACTGTCACATCGAGCTTCAAGAGTTTCAAGTTGTTCTGGTAATTCCTTCTCTGCCTCAAGGCTGTTAAATGTTAATTTTACTCAAAAGCTGGCTGGCTGGCGTCTTCTATTTCAGATTGGTATACAGCTAATTTCTTGACTTTTTGAAGTGTCTTTATTCTTGTAGTCCCTTTAGTTCCAGTACATTTCTTGGCAGCAGAGTAACTCAGTTCTCTCAGGCGCGCCTTCTGGTCATAACTTAGCATCCTCTTTTAAATGTAAAGTACAATATGGGAGATTTTGTGAAAGGAAAAGCAAATCCACGTATGACAATAAGGAGGAGTAAAAAACTACTTTTATTTTGTGCCACTAATTAAAATTTCATAGGGCAGAGAGAAAATAATAAACACTTCAAGGTTCAGCTTAGGCTCGTATTCTGCTTGGGCTCGATGAGAGATGTGCCAAAGTTCTACAGGGCAGTGTTCTTTAGCATTAAAATATGCTTGAGCCTTGTTGAATTCGAGCTTTGAGATCTGAATTCTACTGCTTACAAGCTTTAATTTGATGTGTTAGACAATAATTTACTCGAAATGTTTTCCAAATTATCATCTTCCGAATTTTGGTAATATATCGAATGTGATTCTGGCTATTGCCATTATGTTATCAAATGCATAACTTTGGATTTAAAAAGTAAATGTCTATTTAAGCATTATCAAGGTAAAGAGATTTTGAGTATACAGATAATATATTAAATTTAATTGCTTGAGGTTCACATTTTTCCCTGGAACTATCATTTTGTTTAAATATGGAAATTAATTCACATATTTCATCAAATTAATAGTCTCGCGTTTCTTGCATACAAACTTCATGTTCTAAAAGTAAATACTTTTTTAAAGTTTGCCAACAAAAGTTTGGACTCTAACTTAGATTATAAGACTACATTCACACAGGACCGGACTAATTCTCACATGACACCAGACAAATTACAGACCAAAAAGTGTTCACACAGAGCCGGATGAATTTGTGCCCGAAATTATTTACTTGCGCATGCGCATATAAGATACTGTAATTGACTGTAAAAGGCTAAAAGCAGTAAAATTAAAATGGCCGAAAAAACTTTATGTGGACGGACGAAGAAGTAGTGCTACTTCTCAGTGTTGTTAGTGATTATAAATCGGCAAAGGCCGCCGAAGGTGTGGACTGGAGTTCTGTTAAAACAAAGAACGAAGATCTTGTTGTTAAACTTAAAGAAAGATATCCAAAAACACCTTGAGCCAGTTTCCACACACTGGTGACATTTTCAACAAAGAAAGATTATGGAGCAAACTTAAACGAATACGGACAGGTTATAAAAAAGCTTTAGACTCAGGAAGAAGTAGTGGGGGACGGATTGTCACGACGTTTTTTGATCAGTGTTCCGAAATTTGGAGAGGTTCGCCAGCAGTGGAGTGTGTGAAAAATGGGATAGAGAGCTCCAAACAAGATGTTGTTGAAGACGTCGATGCATTGGCAGCAGCTAATAATTCGTCCTTGCCTTCAAACAGCGTCGATTCAGTAGACGAAGAGCTTGATGAAAGTGTAGAAAATGAATCAAATTATGAAGAAGGAAGACAAAGCTTGTTGACCTTCCTGAACAAGAGCAAACAGCAACATCTTATCACACTCATAGTGGAATACACGCTTTTCAGCAGCCTTACTTAAGTTTTAATCAGTTTGATATGTTGGAAAATCTTGAGAGCTCTACACAACCAGTTAGTTCAGTTGGACTGAAAAACATACATTGATTTAATCACACTATTCCTCATCAAATTGTTCAATATCTCAATTTTATTAAAATTCAAATTGAATAATATATGAATTTAATGGTTAAAACTCCTGTTAAATAATTGAATTTTTCTGTTATATCATTCTTCAACATTTATTATAATTAATACCTTAAAACATCGATTATTTGTTGTAAATATTAAATGTGATATAATATATATAGTATGTATATAAAGTGGTTGACAAATATCGAAATATACATGTTAATTTGAGTTGAATTTATAAAACAGGGATTTTCAAATAATTAACCCCATCTATTGTAAATTATTAAAAAAACTCAACAAATGCATTTCAAATATCTTTACTGACAACTTTGGTGCTTTGCTCTCTGATTGAGGGAGTATGCGCAGGTTGAAATTCTTTTTCATACTGTAAGCCACGATCGACACACCCCTGCACCAATACATCATTATTCATTTCACAACAATTGTGTAAAAATGAAACATGCATGGATCACCTGGGGAAGTTCAGCAATGTTGATATCCATCTCTCGGCGAAGGGCACCAAATCTGCCTTTAAGTCTTCCAAAAGCACTTCTATGACTATCCTGGCAGAGCTTAGTCGATAGCCAAAGAATTGTTCTTTTACTGTGTTTCCTCCACTAGGAAATTCCTTCATAAGGCAAGGTAACAGAGGATATGCGGGGTCACCCAAAATACAAACCGGTACTGGTACGGTATCAGGCACAAGGGTGCGATAAAAAATGGGGGGATTGTCCCATTGTTTAACATCTCTTTTAATGCAGAATTGTAAAATATTCTTGCATCATGCACGCTCCCAGGCCACTTAATCACAACATCCGTAAAACAATATTTAAAATCACATACAGCTTGTACATTGATTGAGTGTCGATTCTTTCTATTGATGTAATCAGTTGGATTTTCGTGTGGCTGTTTGATGAAAATATGAGTACCATCGATGGCCCCAATGCACTGAGGAAATCCATGCTTTTCGTAGAACATATTTACTGCTTCTTGTACTTCTTGCTTAGTTTTTGGTAACGTTATGTATTTTGGACCAAGCAAAGCCGATATCACACCACAAGTCCTTCGACAATTCCCGAAACCGTACTCTTTCCCAAACCAAATGCATTCGTGACTTTACAATAATATAAGTTAATAAAGCACAAGATAATACGAGTGACAGCAACTTGCTTTTCAACAGGGTTAGTTTTTCACATATTCGTACTCTTCTTGCGCAGATATGGTTCGAGCTCGTTACACAACTTGAAAAAGTTTACTTTCGATAGCCTGAAGTTTTCTCGCTATTCTTCATCAATCATTACGTTGTCTATAAAATTGTCCCACCATATCGACGTTCGTCCAGCTCTAATCCACATCAGTCTTCTTGGTTTTTGTCATTTTCTCTTGTTGTACATCAGCCATTTTTGGATCACAGTAGCTGCATAACTAAATAATCGTTGTTCATGTTTACATTTTTCTCGATGTTGAGAAATAACTGCCATTTGTACAATGGATATTTGTACAAGCCCAGGTATCTATGACAATAGTGACAAAATGACAGCTACCAAAAAAAACTTTTTTCCCAAGTTTTAAACTTTACATTTTTATTATTTCGCTGTCGAGTGTTACAATGTCAGTTGTTGTTTACATTAAATTGTATACTTCATGTAAACTACTACTTTTGATTTCAAAATGGTCTTGAAAAGCATTGGTTTCAGTGTTCCAGCGAGTCTGTCAAATTTTAAAACTTAACCGGCCGAAAAACAGACGTAGCTTTTTTTGGTCACAAATTTGTCTGGCAAATGATGCTCAAATTCGTCCGATTTCAATGGTCCGTGTGAACGCTAGGCGGATTTGGAGCATGGTCTCGAATTCGTCCGTCCAGTGTGAATGTAGTCTAAGTTTCTTATTCATGTGAGGTTCACAATTTGTTCAAATCGTACTAAAAATCTGTATTTGAAGAATAAATGTTGCCTTGTATATGTTTTCCTGTTATTTTTATTATATAATGCGTGCACTGAAGTAGCCCCAGGGTAGTATAATTAATTCACCTGGTGACGATTTCTGGTGATAGTTCTTAAACAGGTTCTTTATTCATTAAATTTACTTTATGTCAAGCATTATGTACTTGTGGGTTTAGCAGAGTGGTGAGGCATTCAAATTCTAACAATACGATATTTCAATCATTTTGGTTTTCTTGGGGACACCCTGTATGTGGATCAGGCTTTTTTGTTTAAAGGGGCAGTGTCACCATTTGCGCATCTTTACTGTACATAACAAAAAGGTTCGGAAATTGTTGGAAATCGCATGTTACCTATAATGTGCCATTGTTTAGGTGCTATACAGAGCGATGAGTGAAGCCTGAAGGCATTTTGGCACAACATGGTGTGTGGTAAAGTACTTGCATTGTATTTGCATAATTTTAAATCTATTGTGTCATCTGATACTTCATTACATATTAACCTAGGACTCCAATTGTAAATGCAAGAGGTCTTGTTCCGTGAGAAAGAAAGGGGATGGAACCCAAGATTGCCCTTGCAAGGGTAATAATGTTCACTGCACTGAAAGTTTGTCATTGTGGTACACATAGTAAACCATGTAAAAATAAGGTCGTCAAGACAAATATCTTTTCAAAATTGAAAAGAAACTTCAAATGTTCAATATACATCCTGATTTTGTTTCAGGCAGTGACAGAGGATGCTAGCAGACTGATCACAGAAAGCCAGTGTAAAATTTGGCGCAGCACAACAAAAGAAACAGCAGGCATCCAAGCAAGGTTTCTGGCGTAGCCACGACAGTCGGAGGAATTACAAAGAGAAAAGGAACAATGATGTCAAGGTACCTTAGTTAATACAGTACTTTAAAATTATTTGTAAGACAATATTTTTTATCAAATTCACCTTCAGATGATATCAATGTTGTACATCATTCATTTTCTGGCAGTATTTGGTCCCAATTCCACTAGTGATAAGCCATGTTTATAATTATACTGCCTTGTACATGCAATGAGAAAAAATCTTGCCCAAAACATAATTATTAATTGTCGAAACCTGGCATTTATGATTGCAATTTTGCCTGAGTATTCAGAATATAGCCTTATATAAAATGACATTTCCAGAACAAAATCTGTATACAGCTATTTCCATTAAGGTTGTCCCCCAAGCAAAGCGAAAAAGACGAAAGGCTGCTGGGAATCACTAATAAATTCATTAATTTTTTAGCGATTCCCAGCAGCCTTTCGCGCTCATATTCAACTTTTCCGCATTGCTCGGGGACAACCTTAATTGAAATAGCTGTATATACTTTCTTTAATTTAGGATTTTATAGCCACCCTAGATAACATGGTGAGAAAACCAGCTGTGCATAGTCTTTGCCAGGGAATTGGAAGCATGGACTACATCGAGACCTTGTTGATAATGAAAGATGATCTTGATGGTGAAAGTGACACAATGGGTGAGTTTGGAGACCAGTCATCTGGAGAACATGCAAACAGGAATACTAATGATATACAAGGCTGTAGCACCAGTGCAACACAGACGTTCCATACTTTTTCAGTGGACAATTTCAACATTAGCTAATGGTAGGCTTTGACTTTGTCGGTGACGTTCTTCTATTTCAATGATGCAATAGTTTGCTTTTCCTTTGGTCAGTTGGATGACTCTTCCAAAACATTGATCCTGTGCAAACTTTAAGAGATTGACCATACAACTATCGACACGCTTATTAACTTTACCTTTAAGGTAAAGTCGCTTGAAGACAAGATGGAATGCTTCAGTAAACATGTTGGTGTTTATGCCAAGGCCTAACCTGTGACAGAACGCCCATATTTCTTTATTTTGCAACCAATCCTGGATGAAGTAGTCATGGAAATCTTTCATCTTTGGATCTGATGACTATTTGGCAAAGAGGGCACCGGCACAGTTGTGAAAGAGTCTGGTGCTCGTCTGATCTAACACCATTTGTAACATCTTATAAACTTCAGGTTCGAGCGCAGTATCACCGATCTTTTTCTTCAACTCAGCCCGCCAAGCTTTGTCAACATGCCATGTGCAGACTAGTTTTTTTGGCCGTGGTACGTCACTCATAAAGAATTTACTATTTTGGACACCACAATTCTTTTTTACCTTGTTGAAAAAAATGAGCATCGTTGTGAAATCTTTGTGGTTGGAAAGACGCCATGAGACTGGAAACGCCTTTCCAAACTCATCGGCAACAAGAACTGTTGTCAAGGAGAAATCGTATGCATTTGTGCCATGCATGCTATCGCAACAAACGCTATTGGAACCAAACTGTTGAAGCATATGTTTCTAAAGGGGAGTTTGCATCGCAATAAAAGTCTTTGTCGCATAGATTGTAACCGTCAGGGGCTTTCTTACCTTGAAGCTTATAGAAAAGAATCGGGTTGGTTTTGTCATCTTTTTTCCACTCCTCAATCCATGCAAGAACACTTTGCTGGTCATTCATATGGTAACAAATTTGATCCAGCCCGTATGCCTTCTCTATGTTGTTAATGTCCTTCCTATCTATAAGGTGGTATTGGTGTAAAGTTTCTGATACACTCTCTCGAATCTCGTCAAGGATGCGATCTTGATGTATGCCTTCTCGTATTTTCACAGCAATATCACGGCGTCTTGCGTTGGAGATTGTAATGTGCTGTAATTTGTGCTTGTGCCCGTAGCAAACATGAACATGTACAGATCCGTTCTTTTCTGTTTCTGCAGTCACAGTTGCAGTATAATTGTTTCCAATTTTGCATGAGCCTATATTAAATATAGGTAAAAGGTGTGTATTAATGTGGAAAACGTTTTAAAGCAACATTTTGACTGTATTCCACTATTCATCATGTACAATAATATGGTGCATATTTCATGATTTCAAGGAGTATATAAAATACTAGTAATTATTAGTACACACAACTGTTCAAATTTAAAAAAATGAACAAAATAAAAAACGGCCATAACTTCAATAAGGCCAAAAAAAAAATATGTGGGTTTCCGGTTTCTTCTTATAAAAACTTAGGTAGGGTAGGTCGGTTTTAACTTTTTTTTTTAAACTTTTTTTTTAATTTTCCGAATAAGCGGACGCCATTTTGTTTAGTCAGTGCTTCCACATCCAAAGATATAATTCCCTAATATTTCCTCAAATTTCAATTTTCCACAAATTTTTTCCTGTAAGTGGAAACACTTACAAGCATGATCCAATAAAAAAGTTTAGGGTCGGGATTTTGACGTCCAAAAGCTAGGTAGGGTCGGGAAACCGGAAACCCACATATTTTTTTTTTTGACCTAAGTAAAAATTGAATGTCATGAAAAATTACACGTCGAGTGGAGTTTGTAAAGAAAACAATTTAGGCGAGAAAATATCTTGACTGCTTTTTTGCTCTCGACTTTTTTTTGCTATATTTGTGAACGTTCTGACAAGGTTGCGAAATGGATTGCGAGGATTTGAGGATTCAAAATGCCTCTTAGCTATTCAGAAAATGCGATTTAAACAGAAGTAAACACCTGTCTTGATAAGGGAGTGCAGTTTACAAGTTGGTTTTTCATGCCTGTTATTAGTTTTCTGTAACATCAATGGTATCTTTATTCCACATCAGTGTAGTTAACATTTCGATACCACAAATTTGTAAACCTATTTATGAAATATTATGAGAGTATTCACCTTGGCTTTTAAGTCTTCGTTTTCCAGTCCCTTTTGGTACATAATCTCCACAACGGTTGCATGTAAAGTACTCCACAGTCTTTCCCTTTTTGCTTCCAGACTTTTTCACGAATGAACAGTCTTCTTGTTCTTCTAGGGCTTCTTTCCATTCCTCGAATTCTAATCAATGATAACATGCAATAATTAGAGATTGAAAGCTTGGTATGGTGGATGTGATGGTGCTCAATATATAGTAATTGCAATAGTAAGACTGTTTTGGAAATTTATTGGCTTTCACCCCACACGCCCTGGGCAATACATTTTCAAAATAATTGTCATGTACCACCCCTAAACTACATGACCTTAAAAACGTCAGTAAATGATGGCAATAACCATCCAAACTGTCAATTTTAGTCCAAACTTAAGCGAATGGCACGTTTGTGGCATGCACTTAAATGTGGACTAAAATTACATACCAAAACTTTGAATTCTTCCTGTTTTATTTTATCTTACAGGTTTGTATCAAAAGACATCAGAAACATCACGTACCTTTGTAGCTTTGCAGTGTATCCTTACAAAAAAATCCTATAGGAATTCCTATAGGAATTCCTATAGGATCCTATAGGACCATTTTTAAATACTAATTTAGTCTATTTATCTTTTTGTGACATTTTTCATTGTTCTCAGTTTAGGAAATGTTTCTTATATTTTCTTACTTTTAGAAAATTTTGAGACATAAAATTCTACTATATTATATTACCTATATTATGTATTTAAAAAATAGAAAATTCTGTATGGTACGCACTACTAACATAAGTTTTTTTTTCTGTCATTCCTATACACAACTATGTTTAGTTCTGATTGCACAGCAATGTGTTGTGGCGAATAGAGTTTCTCACAAAGCCGTATTAATAACACTTTCCACTTCACAATCAAGATTATGATCTAACAAACCATCTGTTTAAGTCCATAAATTTCTCCAAGCACAGCATGCAAATGCCACCAGAGATCCATCATTTTGGAATCTGTAAAAGGAAAACTTTATTTATTGAAAATATAATCGTAATTAGTAAATTACCCTACAAAAAACTAGAACAATGGACCAGACGACTTGCTTCCTAAACTGAGACACTCCTCAGTCAGTTATAATATAAGGGACTATTAACTCTTGATGTAAAAACAGTTTTTAAGTATTATTTAACAATTATTGAATGAGGTTGAGCACGATATGAAGAATTATCAAGCCCAAAGTTTGCTGTTATCAACCGAAGCCAAAGGCTGAGGTTATTTTTTCATATTGACTCTTTGACGTCATTTTGCTAATATGAAAAATCCATATTTGGTTAGCCATTGAGTTGATATGACAATTTCACAGTTGCTGTTAGCCAATCAGAAACCAGAAATTTTTTAAATAAATAATAATAAGACTTATCCTATATATATAAGATAATTTCCATAGTTTATTGTCATAATCACCATGAATTACAAAGACTGTTCATATTGATACAAGGTAATGCAGGGTGTAATATGTATACTGGGTTTGGTGAATAATCCAAGTGAAAACTAAGTCCTCTGGCAGTAATCGAACCTATGGCCCTGCGATTCTGGACCTCAGTTGGTTAGAGCGCTGCCCCGGAAGCACAGGGCTGTAGGTTCAATTCCTGGTCGAGGATTTAGTGTTACATTTTTCGCAATCGTTCCTGGTTATAGGTCTTAATTAAATAGTGTCTATATATACCAGGTATGTTAATGCCATTTTCTTCGAAACCACTCTGATCAGTCGTCAGTTCAAATACCAATATGCTGACTTTTCATGGAAGTTTAACTGTTATGGTGTGCTCGTGACGGATATTAATTAATCATGATAACAATAGCATAGCGGCGTGCGGATCGCATTTTTTCGACAATAATCCACATAAAAACAATATTAAAAATACAAGTAATGCATCACAGTGGCATTACTTTCGCCAAATCGACAGGAAGCCCGCCACCTATAATGTGGTGACAAATAGCTTTTTCAATATGTCAGCATAAAATAAAATAGAATTTCTGTAATATTAACTTTGACTGTTTGTTTCCAAGAATATTAATAATTGTAAATAAAAGTAAATTACAGCAATAAAAAAACCTCAATTCGCAATAATCCACTTAATAGAAAAAAAATATTAAAAAAGAAATGACAACATTACAGTAATACATCGCAGTGGCATTACTTCCGCCAAATCGACAGGAAGCCCGCCACCTATAATGTAAACATTTAGCTTTTTCAATATGTCAGTATAAAAATAAAATAGAATTTCTGTAATATTAACTTTGACTGTTTGTTTCTAAGAATATTAATAATTGTAAATAAAAGTAAATTACAACAATAAAAAAAACTCAATTCGCAATAATCCACTTAATAGAAAAAAATATTAAAAAAGAAATGAAAACATTACAGTAATACATCGCAGTGGCATTACTTCCGCCAAATCGACAGGAAGCCCGCCACCTATAATGTAAAATTTACCTTTTTCGATATGTCAGTATAAAAATAAAATAGAATTTCTGCAACATTAATTTTGACTCTTTGTTTCTAAGAATATTAATAATTGTAAATGGAACACGAATGGAAGTTGTGTGAATTGTTAGCTGATTTCTGATAGATTGGATTCCAAGAACTTTGAGTCGATGTATAAGGCGGAGATGTAAACAACCGAACGGTCGACAATATGAAATTCCTGGTATAAACTCCAAAAGTGGAACAGCTCAAAGAAAATTTTTGCATTCAAGGTATGTATATTTATGTTTTCTTCAAATTCTCTAAACTAAAGGCGAAGAACAATGATGTTTTAAGCGAGTTTATTTCAAGGGGTTTTTAGTCATGCAATCGGACCATTCGCGTAATAGACTAAATTTTTATCTAAACAAAAATTTCATCAAAAATTTCAAATTGACATTTCCCGTTTGTAATCTAAAATGACTGAAAATTACACATTTCGCAAGGCTATATTATCCGCATTTTACAACATTTCGCCACGAAATTTTGGAATATTACTAATTTTATGATGCTCTTTCAAGCTGTGATGAAATTTTTGTCTAGACTTGTTGAGATCAAAATTTAGTCTATTACGCAAATGGTCAATTGCCAAACAGTGATTTTTGCATATTTAATGAACCAAAGTTAACTCTTTCTCGTAGCGCGTGAATTTATTTGCCCAAAATAAATTATACATTTTTGAAAAGAGCAGTTTTCCAATAGTGCTTGTGCAAAATTTCATAAGATTTGAAAGGATGGCAAATGGAGAAATCTGTCACTTTTTACACGCAATGACAAACAATAAAGATCAGTACCCGTCGCTCTTTATTGTGCACAAATGTGTTCAGTTGTTCAATTATCATAAAACCACTTTTAATAAACGAGGGAGTGATGTATCTTTAGCAGAAAGTATAATAAGGCTATTTGGATTTACGGTTTGGATACCAGGATTAAGTAGACATACGCAATTTCGGCCATTTTTCGATTGCGAAAATCGGTCCTCACAGCTGACATATTTTTTTCCCTTTTTTTCATAAACAAAAGAGTATTTTTAAAAACTAACCATATGACGTTTCATACTTTGTCATAGTTAACTTAAATTCAAAAGTAGAGCGAATTTAAAATTTTGAGCCTTGCCGCGGTATGTTTGATTTTTGTAGAGACTCGCTCTTAAGCGCTTTCCTGAGCCGATTAGCATATACTCGTTTTTTTCTTCATTTAATGTTAATTTGTTTGCATCTAACCAAGTCTTAACGTTTTGGATTTCCACCCCCAATTTGTATTCAATTTCAAAAGAAGACTCTCCAGTTGCAGTTAAGCTTGTATCATCAGCAAACATGGCGGGTTCAGTTATTTCTAAACTATTTGGCAGATCATTTATATAAATTGTAAACAGGAGTGGCCCAAGGTTAGATCCTTGTGGAATGCCGCATGTAATATTTTGGAAGGTTGATAGCGAGTTATTTACTTTGCAAATTTGTTTCCTATTACTAAGATATGACTGAAACCATGACAGTGCTAATCCACGAATCCCATAACATCTCAATTTGGATAATAGAATGTTATGGTTTACCGTGTCAAAAGCCTTTTTGAGGTCCAGAAATAGGACACCATTAATCAAACCAGCGTCCATGTTTGCTAACCAGCTATTAGTTACATGTAGTAATGATGTTTCAGTTGAATGATTTACACGAAAACCAGACTGAAATTTGGAAATTATTTGGTGGTGTTCCAAATATTTCATTAATTGTTCATGTACAACTTTCTCAAATACTTTGGGAACTATAGAAATGACAGAAATCGGCCTATAATTACCGCATAGGGTTTTTTCTTCCGATTTGTGGATAGGTGTTGGCAATTTTCCAGTCATCTGGAAAAATTCCAGTCTTAAGAGATTGGTTAAATATATACGTTAGTGGCACAACAATAGCACCCCCAGCGGCCTGCAATAGTTTCACAGAGATTTTGTCATAGCCCGATGATTTAGCAGTTTTCATTTTAATTTCCTCCCTAACTTTATCATGGGATGTAGTTTGAAATTTGAAGTTGTGTGGTGTAGATGTTACGAAAGACAGTGGATCGACATCACTTGCGTCTGTATTTTCAGCTAAACGTGTACCTATGCGCGAGAAGAAGCTGTTAAATTCTTCTGCAATATTCTCATCTCCTACTATTTTTCCTTCGTCAACTACCAATTCATTAATTATAATTACTGACGGTCATAATAACCTATTGTTTTCTCTCTGCATTATATCAGCGAATGTCGAGAAATTTTAAGGCCGGCGCACACTAGAGCTATGTGCTTAGCAAAATGTCATTCGTGACTGTTGGCGTAAGGAGATAGCTCTCGTGTGCGGGCGATTTACGAACGACTTTTGTCATTCGTGCCACTTACGCCAAATATCTAACATGTTTGATAATTTCTGCCTCACGTGCCAAAATCTTTCCGTGTGCGGCGAACGAAAGCTATCTGCTTACGGATTGTCGTAACAGCGCATGCGTAGTATACGAATGTAAACATCCAAGATGGCGGCGCAAAATGAATTGCTGGCCGAGGCAATTTTAGAGGACAAACTTACTGGCTATTTCTTTCACCGCACATTCCCTTTTGTCCCTATTTCTAAAATCTGCAGAACTCACATCGTATAAACATTTGTATTCAGGCCAAAGTTCGACAAGTTTGTCCTCTAAAATTGCCTCGGCCAGCAATTCATTTTGCGCCGCCATCTTGGATGTTTACTTTCGTATACTACGCATGCGCTGTTACGACAATCCGTAAGCAGATAGCTTTCGTTCGCCGCACACGGAAAGATTTTGGCACGCGAGGCAGAAATTATCAAACATGTTAGATATTTGGCGTAAGTGGCACGAATGACAAAAGTCGTTCGTAAATCGCCCGCACACGAGAGCTATCTCCTTACGCCAAACCAGTCACGAATGACATTTTGCTAAGCACATAGCTCTAGTGTGCGCCGGCCTTTAGCGTTCTTCTGAAAAACGGGAGCGGTCTTTTTTGATTGTAGGGAAATTCCCAGGGGTAAATGTTTATACGGGCTAAAATAGCACACAGCATTATTAAAAACAAGACGCTCTATAGAGCGTTAACTCGCTGGGGCTATACAAACCACAGGCGGCCCAATCTCAGAATGAATGATCAGGTGTTGCGGGTTTTTAACGGTTTTTATAAACAAATTTATAGTCAACCAAAACTATTTTAAAAACATTCTTAAATTAGTCAAATAAATACATTTTAACAATAAAATATAGTTGACATGATAGTATAATACCTTTGCATTCTTTTAATTACTCCATGAGCTCATTTAGAGCGGTTGATGTAACATTTTCTGTGGCCTACATTGAGTGTGCTCATCTATATATAATATAACAGTAGAAGGCTAATCACTGGCGGCACGACCGCATCGCCTTCAATGTCAAATATCTCCGCTCAAACTTCTCGTACGCCAAAACAAATTCGATTACATCTTTTCACAAAGATTTCTCTTTCTAAATAATATGGTTTGATCGTAGCTTGGGCAAATTTAGCGACGAACGGAACCAAAATCTCCTCAATTTCGGATACTGTTCAAAATACTTAGGGCTGCTCGGGCACGATCGTGGACGTGACGTAATCAATACATACTGACAATAACGCCTTACCGCCTTACTTGGGGTGGGACAGCATAAAGCGACAAACTATCGTCGAATTTGATATGCTGTCTCACCCCGGGTAAGGCGTTATTGTCATTATGTATTGATTACGTCATACTGACATACTGACAATAACGCCTTACCCGGGGTGAGACAGCATATCAAATTCGACGATAGTTTGTCGCTTTATGCTGTCCCACCCCAAGTAAGGCGGTAAGGCGTTATTGTCAGTATGTATTGATTACGTCACGTCCACGATCGTGCCCGAGCAGCCCTAAGTATTTTGAACAGTATCCGAAATTGTGGAGATTTTGGTTTCGTTCGTCGCTAAATTTGCCCAAGCTACGATCAAACCATATTATTTAGAAAGAGAAATCTTTTTGAAAAGATGTAATCGAATTTGTTTTGGCGTACGAGAAGTTTGAGCGGAGATATTTGACTTTGAAGGCGATGCGGTCGTGCCGCCAGTGATTAGCCTTCTACTGTTATATTATATATAGATGAGCACACTCAATGTAGGCCACAGAAAATGTTACATCAACCGCTCTAAATGAGTTCATGGAGTAATTAAAAGAATGCAAAGGTATTATACTATTATGTCAACTATATTTTATTGTTAAAATGTATTTATTTGACTAATTTAAGAATGTTTTTAAAATAGTTTTGGTTGACTATAAATTTGTTTATAAAAACCGTTAAAAACCCGCAACACCTGATCATTCATTCTGAGATTGGGCCGCCTGTGTACAAACACGCACATTACCGTATATGATACATACATGCATGCAGTATACAGTTGTTATAATTTAAGGTTGTCCCGAGCTAAGCGGAAAAGTCGAATACGAGCGCGAAAGGCTAGGGTTGAAGATTAAACTTTTCAGTAACAGTTTTGTTCACTCTGTTTTGAACTATATCAACATATAACACTGCTCTGTCTATTTAGGTGAATGCCATGTTATAATATTGCTATTTATATCCCACTGACTTGCATTGTGCCCCAATGCAATCATGCACCCTACTTTATTAGTTTAATGTATGTATAAACTTTATTTCAACACGGAAATCTCATCATTACAAACAATGCTCTTCCTGAGAGCCGTGCATATATACAATTATGTAAAATTATAAATCTATGTATAAATATAGGAAGAAAGGAGAGAAAGGGAAACAAAGGGTAAACTAGATTTTACGATAATTTGAATGATTATATTACATATATACAATAAAAGCATTAGAGACTAAGAGAATCACGTATACTATTAGAAACCTTTGTTTTGAAAGCAATGACATCCTCGGTTGATTTGATGTCATCACTTAGAGAGTTCCAGGTGACCGCTCCACTGTATGTTAAACTATTTTTCATGAAGTTTGTGCTAGGTTTTGGAAGAGAAAAATTCACCTGGCTACCCCTTACATTGTAGTCATGCATTTGATTCCTTCTGGAAAATTGTGATGTTAGATACATAGGTGCATCATTATTTGCTATTTTATGCATTAATAATGCCTTATTCAAGTGCCACCTATGTTCCAACGTAAGCCAGCCTAATTTTTCTAAAATTTCCGCAGATCTAATATCATATCCAGAACGTGTGATAACCCGCCCAGCACGATTTTGTAATTTCTGAAGTTTCTCTTTAAAACCTTTATTGCAGTTATCCCATACCGATGAACAATAGTCGAAATGCGGTTGTATAATTGCATAATATATTTTCTTTAATGCGTCTACTGGAACAAAATCACGAATTTGTCTCAAGACACTAAGGCCACTCTTTACCTTCTTTACAGTATTACTTATGTGCTCATGCCAGCTAAGATTTTCGTCAACAGTAACACCTAGGATTTTTTTGTGTTTAACTCTTTTCAGTTTAACATTTCCTATGAATAAAGAAGGTTCCCTACTTAAGTTTCTAATTCGTTGGACTGAGCCAATGATCATGTATTCGCTTTTGACAATATTGAGACTAAGATGATTGGCTCTCAGCCAAATGCACAAATTTTGTAGATCTTCATTAATTCTGTTTTCCATAAGGTTAAAATTTTCGTTTCCCATAGTGATGCTAGTGTCATCTGCATACATATTTGGTATTGTATGAGCGAGACAGCCCGGAAGATCATTAATAAAGATCAGAAACAGCAACGGGCCTAGTATCGATCCCTGTGGTACACCGCATTTTATTATACCCGGATTTGAAAGGACCCCATTTATAAAGCATTTCTGGCTTCTATTAGAAAGGTATGATTGGATCCATTTTAATTCGTCACCAAAAAAGCCGTAATACTGCAATTTATTCAACAAGATTGTGTGGTCCACAGTATCGAAGGCTTTCTTAAGGTCAACAAAAACAGCTATGTTCAAGTTCCCCTTATCCATGTTATTGAGCCAAAACATAGTATCTTTATGTAAGGCCGTCAAAGTAGAGTGTCGAGGTCTGAATCCCGACTGATTTTGTGACAATAAGTTATTGTCACTTAAATATTCATAAAATTGTTTAAAAACGATTTTCTCAAAGACTTTAGCTATTACTGACAAAACAGATATTGGTCTATAATTATTTGCATCCGATCGTTCTCCGCTCTTAAAAATTGGGGCTACCCTTGCACTTTTTAGGTCATCGGGAAAAATACCACTTATTAAAGATTTATTAAAAATAATTGAAAGAGACTCGGATACGATACCTGCAACACCCTTGATCACGTTACATGGTATTTTATCTAGGCCAGATGCCTTTTTAGAGGGGATATCCCTTATAGCCGCCGAAACCTGACCAGCACTAATGTGCTTAAAATTAAATTTACTTGTACTTTGATTCACATAGGTGCAAGGATTTAAAGTTGTACTCGGAATATCACGGGCTAGGTCCAGTCCCAATTTAATAAAATGTTCATTAAAATTTTCAGCTATAAGTTTCTTATCACTTATAATACCCGATTCGTTTTTTAAAATATTTACATTAGTCCCTTTGGTAGGTTTGTTCAAAAGGTTATTTAGCAATTTCCACGTTTTCTTGGTGTTGTCTTTATTCGCCTCAAGGTTTTGAATAAAGTAATTTCTTTTGCATGTTTTTAGCTTATTATTAACCTTGTTCCTCATTTTACAGTATTCGAGCCAGTTTGCTTCAGAACGATTTTTGACAGCATGTTTTTTTAGGTAATCCCTACGAAACATCATGTCTCTAATATCGGATGTAATCCACGGGGCATCACGATTTCTAACTCGTTTAGTTCTAATTGGTGCATGAGCATCCAAAACTCTATTAAAAAAAGCCTTCCACATTCGCCACATTTCATTAGGATCATGAAATCTGTTTAACAGTTCCCATGGTATTTTTTTTAAATCGTCGGTAAATGCATTCATGTCAAAGGTTTTATAATTACGAGTCTCAATAATCCTAGGTCGCTCGCGTGGTATTATCATACGACGCACTGCATATATCAAACTATGGTCACTGATAGAAAGGTGACATACTCCACTACTCCTTATACGATGAGACGCTGTTGTAGCAAAGTGATCAATTAAAGTTTGCGTACTGCTTGTAATACGTGTAGGTTGTTTAATAAGTTGAGTATACTGATATTCATCATATAGAGAAGTAAGTTTCGATGTATGTGGAGTTTTATTTATCTCCAGGACATTACAGTTGAAATCGCCTAGTATTATAGATTCCTTTTCCTCCATTTCTAGCGACTGGAGATAGGTTTCAAATGTATCGAGAACATTTAATTCACTTGCTGGAGGTCTGTACCAGGTAGTAACCAAAAATGGTTTTACGAATTTACCTATAATCTCGATAGTTAATATTTCAAGATCAATATCAGAAGTTATTTGTTTGGTCAAAAAATTCCATGTCTCCTTTACGTATAGCAGAACTCCACCCCCATGTCTATTTCTATCTTTACGTACTACATTGTATCCTATTATTGAAATATCCTTGTCAGCAATTGTGCTGTCTAAACGTGTCTCATTAATTGCTAAAATATCAAGAGTCTGGCTGGACATGACCATTTTTAATTCATCTATGTGGCTTACAAGACTAGCAATATTAAGTGCCGCAATTTTGAAACCTTTCAGCGCTTTGATATTCGATAAAGGATCGTAATTGCTGGGAGATTTATCACACGTACTCTGACTATTTATTTCTGAATTTATATCAAGCATACATGTATTATCTATTACTGGAGCGGTACCAGAGAACTCATTTTGCAGATTCTCCAAGCTCATCGCTTCCTTGTCATGTATGTTACACGATTTAGGTGAGCTTCCCACGTCGCTGAATGATTTACCCTCATCAGAGGCGGATATTTGTTCGTAGACTTCTTCTGTTTGTATAAAAAATGGGATTGCGAATTTACAAGCTCATTTCGAGGTTGATTTACATATCCCATTCTTATTAACTTTAAATATGCACAGATATTTTTTCCTAATACCCTATCTCCTGCTTTGTTAAGATGTAAATTAGATCTATTCAAATGTGTACAGTTTATATTTGAGTTATCAATGAAGTGCACATTTTTGTTAATACACCATTGATTTATAATACGATTTAGCAAAAGTATTTTCTCTGCGTTCACTCTACCATCGTTTCTCATGATCACACTAGAAATAGCTATATTATTTGTGCAGCCTTTGAATTTCATTACTAAATTTTCAAGATCTCCTGCAACTATGTCTCATACCAGTCGATTTTGCTTGTCAAAGGGAGAGTGCTGCCGCTCTCAAATTGACTAGGTTTGTATTGCAGGTAGGAGGCTCAGTTTTGAAGTTTCTGTTAATATAATGACCCAGTTCAGGATTTTATACAATCAGACACGCAAATAAAACTTCCGGCGTTTCCACCGGCTAGGATTAAACTGCGCGTTCAAAATAAAATTACGTTCAAAATAAAATATTTGGGGGCTTTTGGGCTCAAAATACTATCAAAATGAAGAGAGAAGTGAGACAAATCCACTGGTATACGGCCGAAAAAGAGAAAACCAACGATACCAAAGTTATCAAGGATCAAACGTACTGCATTTTTATAATTAGTTGAATAGTTTTGAGCGATTCGTTCGCAATACAATTTCGCTTGGATTTTAAAGATAAAGGCCATAATAGAATACTGTTGTTTAGTGATACATTTGACACCCGTAAGTACAATTTCTGACGCTGAATCGAACGGTGGTATTTTTTATCTTTATTGCGCCATTAGGCATTAATACAACTTAGTACAAGGTCAAGGACAAACGTACTGCGAGTGAGTGTCAACATGAAACTGAACGTACTGCGAGCGATTTGTAAACAATACAATTTCGCTTGATTTTGAATGGCCATAAATCGCTAGAATACTGTTGTTTAGTAATACATTTGACATCCGTAAGTACAATTTCTTACGCTGAATCGAACGTTGGTATTTTTATCCTTATTGCGCCTTTAGGCATTACGAATACATTATATTTCACACTACAGTTTTCACGTTTCTAATAACTATTTAATAGAGACTGTTGTTGGATAAATTTTATATTGATATGACACTAATATGCTTCTCATAAAGTAGTTATCTATTAAAACTACGTTGTGTAGTTTACTGTAAGTTATAACCTTTTACCTTGAAATTGTCTTTGCCTTTGGCTCGTTTATATCCAGATTCAGTATATTATATGAATATTATGATCGTGCATGGGAATTTGACGATCCAAATTTCGGATTTTCAGAGCCGTGAACCAAGAAAAATGCATTAACTAAACTAGCAAGAATGTCTAGAGTTAGACACAATGCAAAATCCATAAAAAACAGCTACAATTCGTTGAAAATTTTAACGAAATTGTTTGAAATATTTTGCCCACTCCACGAAAGGCCGCCATTTTGATATTAGGCAGCTCATTAATATTCTATTTTGTGGCTATCGAAGAAAATTGGAGATCCACTATTGCTGATCCACTATTGCTGATCCACTAAAAATGCGTGCCGAAACCTATACTCGCCAGGGCACAGAGTGCCCCAGCGAGTAATAATGCAGCGTGCACACAGCATTATTAAAAATAATGCAGCGTGCACACAGCATTATTAAAAATGATGCAGCGTGCACACAGCATTATTAAAAATAATGCAGCGTGTATCAGTGCACACAGACATTATTCGCAATCCTTCGTCATCCTGACAAGTACACGCGATAACGTGAACATCTCAAGATGAGAAGTTGACAGTGCTAAAGGCCCCTCATACAATATCATCGGGCGCCTGAAGCACTGCCAAAACGGTCTCTGTGAGTCCTTTCAGCTCAACTTTATAGAGAAATAGTTTCGTTTGCGCTTGTGGGATTTTATCCTAGATATACGCATGTGCAGAACACACCATAAGTTCTATTCCCGTGTTTATCAACACCGCGGGAAAACGTCTGCGCATGCGTCAACCTTACCTGTAATAGTATTGCGAACTTGATGAGAAGCTGTTCCGAACGTTTCCGAAGGCTCAAAATGGCGGTAAAAAGGAGTGACTTCATTGTGCGTCTTTAGAGCCAGATATCGAGCGCAAAAATAAACATGTCATTCTAAAAACTAGGAATAAATACAGCCAGAAGGTTCAAGAAATTGTATTGTACAAGAACATGAACTAAAGGTGATTGTTGACAAATTTATCGTCTGAAACATTTTGTTTATCAACTAAGCAACGACAATTCCCGAATTTTTGTTTGAGATACATTTCTTTAAAAAAAACTGTGTTGCCAAATATAAAAAATTTTCGTGTTCACAATAATTAAACTTTAGGATTTATTCTACAATTTGAGTGGGTTAAGAAGCTTAACTTTTCAAGAGTTTTCTTAACTTTTTAGTTTGAATTTTTGTTTTGAATAATTTTGCAAAAATTTTCGAAGTCGTGTCCGTTAAAATCAACAATTTTTTACATGAATTATATTTCATTCCACACTTTAAATGCCAGGACGCTTTCAATTAATGTCTAGTCTACCCATTTGCTATATTTTCTCGTTTGTTTTACTAATTTTGACCAATTAATAAGCATGTTTTTGTTTTAGAAATTGATATTCAAATTCCCCGCCATATTTTCATAATTTGGTGCATGCGCAGACGTTTTTCCGCGGTGTTGTGTTTATCCAGTTTAATACGCTCTTTGAATTAACCTTATCATTAATGATAATATGTAAACTAGAACACTATAATTGACCTCCGCTTGTGGAGATTTTAATTTAGGGCGATTAATT
>CACRXK020001526.1:4679-53142 GCA_902702795.2 Paramuricea clavata
CCCCCCCCCCCCCCCGGTAAATTTAGTTCTGCAGCACTGCCTCAAAGCCTTGCAAAGTCTCTATTGCACTATTCGTCGACTATTCGTCGCCTATTCGCGGACTATTCGTCGACTATTCGCGGACTATTCGTACTATTCGTCGACTATTCGCGGACTATTCGTACTATTCGTCGACTAATCGCACTATTCGCTTCACTATTCTAGTTTTATCAATTGCCTTGAAAGATTCGTACTTTTAACTATACAAGAATAAATTTCCGAAATATATACTGTAAGTATATTATTTTGCATTTTGTGAGCTTTGATTTAATGTAAAATTTAACTTGAAACGCTTTGTAAAATGTTTTGAAATGTTCATTCAACTAAACTACATTTGCCGATAAACTGTTTTTACTTTATAATAAAACATAATAAGTTTAATACAAATAAAACAAATTGTTAGGTAATTTCAATTCAGTCTTCAAATCAACTTGTTCTCCTTTACATTTTAAGATTTTTCTCAAATTAAACGGTAATTTTTGAAACTTAGAGCTTCATTGAAAAGGAAAACAGTTCATGTTTTTAGGCAAAAATTTAAAGGAACAAAATTCGTAAACATTAAATATTCAAAGCAAACTTGCCGTATATTTCACAATTTCCCATAATAAATCAATTCTTCTCATTTCTTCAAACAAAATTGCTTCAAGCTTGTTGTGTACGAAACGATTTTCCAAATATATGTCTTTTAACTGAAATCTTGCTTATCCCACTCCTATACACGCAATCAGCCATATTATTGAGATTGGTGAGGATGGCCACCCACTCAACATCGTTGGTGACCGATGCCCGCACTCATTGATGAACTTTAGACTTGGCTAACGCTTTCGTTTCCCCCAAGTGTAAATAGCCGGGGGGAATTAGTACCTTTTTTGCACCGTCGGCTCGGGGACTAACTTTAGTATGCCCTTCCCCGGAATATACTTTTTTGCTAAGATAAAAAATTAGTCTATAACGGGAATTGTCTATTGGTCCCCATCATCTATTTTTGTTTCTCTAAATAAAGATGTAGGGTTTTTGTTTCTCTAAATAAAGATAAAGAGCTAGAGGGGACCAAATTTATGTTCTTGTTTTGACTGTTGGGGGGGGGGGCAATGAAAAAATATTGTAACTGTGGAGTTTCTTCCTCAGTCTCCCCCCTGTACAATAAAAATAATGAGCAGTCCCTAATAGTAATATAGACAAAAAGATTCTATTTCTATATGCAGTCAATAAATTTATGTGGTGTTTCCACAAACAAAAAGTATTATATGTTTATTATTATACTATCCTCATTCTACAAAGAACTTATTATAAGGTTGATACCTGCTTTCATTTCTGGAGTGAGTATTATTGCAACCTTCTGTTTTCCCCCTTTATCTCAACCATGTCAAGCCTATTAAAATTTAAAAATCATTATGAGCTCATTTTGATATTGGTGAGACTTAGATTTCACTTCTGCTACCACTACTGACGGTGCGTCTAATCCACAGACATGCAAAAAGTGGCAGTAAGAGTTGTGGTATAGTAGCAGCGGTAATAGTAATATAGACAAAAAGATTCTATTCATGAATTGTTAAACTGTAGGTCAAAGTGAGTTTTGAATTCCATTGCAGAATTTAAATACAAACCAACACCCCACCGCTTTCATTTTGACGATGGTTGTGCACAAAATCATAGCCCTGTATATCACAATTGCTCTCAGAAGTTTGCAACCATGCAGGTTTCAGAGACAACAATAACTGTAAATTTATTGATTGGAAATACCCATTTATATTATGTGTCCGATTAAGATTTCGTATCGCAGTGCATGTTTTATCAAACCTAAAAATACTCTGCTTCATCTCATATCGTTATATTTGATAAAACACTGCTGCTCATGTTTTAAGTAACACCTAAAGATACAAATTAAATTCGTCATTATATATCGAGATGACTAAATGGTAGTTCACTGGTAGTAGTAGACATGCAGACTAAAAGTTCTTGATAGAATTTGGTTTGGACATTTTTATGCATGGAGCTTTCATTTTTTACGAGATTCCCACTCATCATAAACCATTCATAAAATATTAATTTTCTCACCACGCTGATAATTATCATTCCCAAGAACTTAGACTATCCAGGATTTCCATATTGGATGACCGGGCCCAATCAGGTCCGCTGTTGTAGGACGTGAGCAGCAACTTCGATGCTTCACCAGCCCTTCTTTTCTCGAGCATCACGACCCTTGCCAGCAGCAGTTTGGCCAGCAAGGTCCAGCTTTTCACGGTTGTACTTGCTTTCAAACTGACTCCTCTTCGATTTTTGTTTGATGAAGTTCTTGAAATTTACAAAATCTTGCAAAAATGCGAGCAAAAATGAAATATATTTGCAAGAAATTTATCAATCATCAAATCAAGAAATGTTTGCTATTTCGCTGTCGTCATGCAGTCGTTATAATGCAAACTTTAGATTGGACCAATCAGTGTCCGCTATTCATGACAGTCCGCCAAATTTTTGAGATCAGTGAGGATGACCACCCATGGTTGGTGACCAACGCCCGCGATAATTGATGAACTTTAGACTTCGCTAATGCTTTTGTTTCCCCGGGTGTAAATAGCCGGGGGGAATTAGTACCCTGATGAAGTTCTTTACACAAGTAATATCTTCGACAAGGGGAGGGCACATCAACTTTATTAAATTTTAGTTCATGCAGGGTAGACAAAGAATGATGGGAAACATGATACTCCCATTCTGATTTCATCAGTTTTTGAAAGTTCTTAATATCTTTCAATGTAAAATCATCCTACATACGCAAAGCCTAAACCACTTAAAATGGAGGCACATTTTTGTATCGAGTAACCCACTTTCAATGCCAGTGATGGAATGCTCACTTTGAGCTGATCATTTTGTGAATTGAATCGAGTGATAATATGTACAGCTGTGACAACTGTATCAAACTTCTCGGGCTTGATGAAGTCAGACAACTGGACGTTTTTACTTTTCTCAACCGACATTAAACCTTCTACTAAGCGACCAAGCTCTCTCATTTTCTGAGAAATGAACTGGCTGTCTTTTGGTCCGCTTTTTTCGATCATTATTGATCCAAATGCTTTGATCAGAGGGTCTCTTTGAACAATTTTGGAAATACAATCGTTTTTCATGACCGGAATTATTTTGTTTAATCTTTCGTCTTTCCTGCCAGTTATCGAAGGAGCTACCATAGGTTTTGCCTTCAGTTGGACTTGCTGTTTACCATATACTAGAAAGGCAATCAACCTCTTAATCTCCACAAGGTTGGTGGACGTCCAGGACCCTTCTTTATTAGTATATGGGATGATTTTTGGGTTATTTGTATGTGGGCATATGATATGTATTGGTATGGGCAACTACCTCCTGAAGCATTTCCTTAGTGAAAAAGAGCTGAAAGAATTCAAGCTCACAGTTCATACTTCTGGTGAAAGCTTGATCAAAATGGATCCCGACATGTCAGTGAGGGGATCACTAAATCGTGTCAGGATCACCAAATCCCTTATGCACTATGGGGCCTAATGGGGGTGCTAGACAGGGAGCTTTGGGCCCAAATGGGCTTCCCTCTACCTCTACCCATCCCCCTACCCTTCCGTCTACACTTACACCTTTTCCTAAGTGTGGTTCTCATTCACTTATCAAAACTGCTACTGAGGCTCTGAGACAGGACCAATATCTTCGTCACTACAAACAAAAACATTTTTTATAGAAATAATTTACATGGCGCCACTTGAAATCATAATACAAATACACTCAAAGCCAAACTAGTAAAATATAAGTATGAATACTTGGTCTATTATGCATGTACCAAAATGTGCTCAAGGCTCATTTTACTTTAGCTAGGAATTTATGCCTAAAATACCATAAATTTTCGTCAACAATATAAATAAATACCACAGGGTAAAACAACACTCCGAAGTGATTTCTCCAAATGCTTACCAAGAATTTGGTGTCCAAAGTTGGCTGAACACTTTCCGACCACAAGAATCGCCATAATAGGCATAGATCATTTTGCAATTTCCTGAGACTACTCCGAGCGATAGAATGCAAGATGGAGATTCTTTAATATATTTGTCTTTACTATATATACATTGAAAAGAAGCGAAGATACGAGCAGTTGAACCAGGGTTGAACATTGAAAATGCAACAGTGAAATTGGTAATGCGTCATTTGCATAAATTTCACCACATTGATTGTTTCAAGGTAAGAAATTCGCTCTAAAATGAGTGAGAAAACAATAAAATTTACGAATATTTCAGAATATACAGTATCAATCAAGTGGAATTTGTTGGTGGTATTTTCATATTTCTACTGCAGATCCTCGCGGAGTTCTTTAATATGTAATATTCCCGTCATATGTGTTGGATATCAATATTGGCAGATGGAATTGAGTTAAATCAAGTACGTTGTATTAAAGTACGTAAGTATGCTTTATTATAAACTATAGTTAAATTTACTTGTCAAGTAGAGTCTTGCACGTTTATCACACGTTCCCATTTTTGGGCAAAATGTTCCTTGACAAATTTACAAAAATCACAGTACACCCACAGTAGGTATACTGGTATAAATATATAGTATATGCTATTTGTTGATTGCAAACTGAAATGTCAAACGTATGGAACGATAATATATAAAAAAGTAAAAAATCTAAAATTTGATGTTTATAGGAATTAAATATATATAGGCAATGAATATAGCATTCATTGATCCAACCCCCATAACATGCAAATTTGAATGGTTCAGTGCAGTTGTTCGAGTCAGAGTGCATGCCCATCTTAATATGAGTGAGCAATATACCCAATTATTTACTCTCTAACAATGGATGATTATAATCAAGGGCAACCTTGGACTTAAGCCATTAGGCACCAGTGCTCTCCCCTTGACAAGTAAACTTGTCTGGCGTTAGACAGAGTAAAATAATCTGTAGTTAGAGTGAAATAATAAAGTAGGGTGAATCAGGGCACAATGCGACTCAATGGTGAGTAATATGCATACGAAATACTAGACTGTTTCATCACATATTTTATGTCTCGGGACCTTTGAAGGTACAACAAAATAGGTTTAAGTGGGGTAAAAAATTTTCCTGTTTTCCACCGGTGAGGTATCTAGAAATTTTGTTTTGATAAAGGTGGGGTAATGATTTTCTGGCTACATTATGCACTCTTCAGCCCCTATCCTGGCCATAAATAATAGTGAGCTTAAGCAAGTGACGTTTTTGACAACACGGACGTCGACCGGAAGTAAAGTTGACGTTTTTCACCAATCACAGCCCTCGGACCCAATCTTCTGATGTTACTCATGCCGTTCGTGTTGTCAAAAACGTCACTTGCTTAAGCTCACTAATGACTGGTCCCTAAATTCTCAACTATTTAATAATTAAACATCCTTATTCTTAAGTGTTTCGATCACAGACAAAACTTGATTTTCTTTCTTCTTTCCTTGAAAAGATGGCTTTCCTATGCTTTTGAGGAGTTTTGCTAACTCTTTTCCTGTCAGTTGATTTAGTAACATGTGTTGAGCAGGCAGTTGTAATGTACATAGGTGATAAAGAAATCCTGCAAAACTTTCAGATGTTTCACCAGTTGCTCTCATCTTTGATATTTCACTGTCTACCACAGATTTCTTCTTTATTTTGCTTTCTTTTGGTTTCATGATTTCCCTTCAGCCCTCTTTTTCTCAGATGATCTGTTGCTTTGACTTGACAAAGAATGTTACTATTTTTGAAGAACAATAATTGAAGCCTTGAGGTCCTAATTAGGTCTTACCAAGTTCATCCATTTTGTTCTTAAATTCTTATCTAGTGACAAGGCATCTAAGCATTCCCAGAGCACATGACCTCTCTCAGAGACCGACCATGTTTTCATTCAGGTGACCTATCCACCGTTTAACTCACTATCCGTCATATAAAATTTAGATGCTCAAGAAATCACGTTGTACGAAGCCCGTTTAGTGCTATCCACTGATTAAATTTTGCCTATCCACTGTGTAATCGCTATACGGCAGATAAAATTTGAAGGTAAAACAATGATTATTTATGAAATAGCATGGGATAGTTATAGAAATGCACAATTATGTAGAGCAGTTATCTTTTTAAATCCAATAAACATGAAAAACTCACTTTTAACAGGCTTGGTCTTGAGGTACGTTGAGGAGTCACTTGCTCACTTGTATTAAATTCTGTGGCTTTGCTATATTTTAATATGCATACCAGTGTCATTTTATACTCTGGCTTTTTCTTCTTTTCTTCTATTATATAGTTTGAAAACAACCAGTAAGGCTCCTAATTTTAGCTATTGAAAACAAACAATGACTTTGCCCTTTGAAAAGCGAACAAGTATACAAAATAGACAACAAGACGCTGAAAGTCGAAAAAAATTTTCGCTCGTGTTAATCACTTTGATCAGCCAATCAAAACTTGGGACCAAATGTTCTTAAAATTGTTTTGAACACAAGTGCAAGGTCGAGGAACAAATTTCAAACAGTAGAAAACTGAATCCACTGATGAAAGCCAAACACAACTCACAGTTTTCGCTATTGCCTTCAACTCTTCACATAAATTAGCCAAAAATCTTTAAAGAAATATCCGTAAGTGAATTTACGTGAATGAGAAACTCAGCACAATGTGAAAATGAAAAGTTTGATATAGATTTGCAGCAATGAATGGACGAGCAAACTCCAAATAAAAACAACAAAAAACTTTATTGCAAAAGCTTAGTGGAATTCACAAATGATAAAGCTTCAAAAGTTTACAAAGGCCTAGCAACAGGTGACGTAGAGGTAAGAAATTTGAAGAAAATCGGGTTTTCGCTGGTTAAATTAAAGGTTATCCTATGGATAGTTAAACACGGTACTAAACAGGCTTCGTACAACACAATTTGATCGGCCCTTTAACTATCTGCTGGATAAGAAATTTATACGCTGGTTAGCAGCTAAACACTGTTTAAGTTAAATGCCTTTCGTACAACTGGCCCCAGAAATGTTGTAGCATCAATTGCATGATACTGTTTCGGACAGATGTGTTGTAGGCTGCACATGCAGAAGATACTTGGTGCCAGACTTTATTTATATTCACCTGATGTATATCAGAACATCTCATTTCGGTAATTTTTTCCAATTTTATTTATTATTTATTTATTATTATTTATTTATTATTATTTAAAGATTTGTCAAAAGACAGGTGTGAAATGCAATAGGACATTGGAGTCCCTTACAAGGCATTAAACACCCACATACAACATACATATTTACACAGTAAAGATTAACAAGTAATGGATAACCTCATCATCACAGTTTTCAAAGATATGTCTGGACCCTGACGTACTTGAACTCAAGTGACATTAGAAACACAAGTGACATTAGAAACTGTCGAGAAGATAACAGCACAAGAGCTTTTTGTAAAACTGCTTACAGATGTGTAGTTTTAAAAATAAGACGTTACCATCTGACTGGAATTTATTTTGCAAGTTTGCCATTGCAATAGATCTATATAGAGTACTATGGCACAAAATAAATAATAAGACCAGAAGTCTCACTCGATGTCGGAATCTTTGATGTTGATGTCCCCACGCATGTCGCCTTGCGCATCTTGACCGTGTCTCGTTTCCAGTGTCCTAAACAAGTGTAATTTGACAAATTTACATGTAAACATTAAGGAGTGAGAATGTTAAAACAATACCAATCGAGTTTTAGAGCTTTGGTGACCATTTTAAAAGAATATATGATAAATTCAAAGGTAAGTCTATCGTATTGCATTGTCTGAAATTAATTCTCAGCTAAAATACGGCAATAAATGGATCATAAACTTATCTAAATTTACTGTTGACAACGAGGTTGACAGATCCATTGCTTTTTTTGCCTTGAATAGCTTTACCATAGTCATTTTACCTTAAAATGTAGCTACTGAGGATATCTCTAAGAGATTTACAATCCTGGCCAAAAGTCCTTGGGACAACCCAAAATTTTTGCATGTTTTTATTGTTCTCTTCAGGGAAAGCAGATTTAACGCAAAATATGCTTTTTGAACCGAACCCCCCTCCCCCGTTCAATGTTGATTTTGCGGGCATCCTTAACTAAAATTGTAAGAACTTTCAACATTGAATTGGGGTGGGGTGGGGGCGTTGTCTTTAGAATTCAAGGGTGGAAAAGGTTGGGTGTCCCAACACTTTTGCCCAGGATTGCAGATTATTTGCACAATTTCACGATTTAGTCATACTGATAACATGAAAATCCTTCTGCCATTCTATACTTGGCATAATCTCTACATCAATAGTTCACCAGTTCACTAATATAAATTCAATATAATTTTGAACCAGTCCATATATTATTATACACAATGTAGTATAGTTAATTTGACCATTGAGAAGTAAGGGTGTATTTCATTACACAGACACTGCTGAATTTTAGGTTACATGCCATTGGATTGATATATAAAAAACACTTGTAAAACACACACATTATCTTGTTGATAGAATAGTTATTTGCAGTATACTAACTGTTGGCATACTCTATTTCAGGACTATCAATTGTTTTTGTCACTGGCAGTCTTTGAAATACAATCTTGCTCTGTGGCCTTTACTGACAAGTTGGCTTTTACTATATATGTGGCACTGACACTTCTTTAATTAATACACCAGTCAAGGTAAACCCCCCAACCGGGCAGGGGCAGGGATTTTGACTTGGAGGGGTAGTAAAAGAGCGAAATTGTCCCCGCCCCCAGGGACGTCAATGTCCCCTGCAGTCTCTTAACCCCAGGAAAATAGTTTTGTATAATCATAGATCAGCAATAGAAAATCAAATTCATTTATGTTGTTGTATTTAAACTTTTCTTGTCAAGAAAACTAAAACAGCAACACAGGATATATATGTTAACCACTGTCCAAGTCTCCCATCATCGGGGACAAATTTATAATCAAAACTGACCACTTTCCCCGCTAAACCTTCCGCCCCTCCCCGGTTGGGGGCAGGGATTTACATTGATTGGTGCATAACTAGATGATTGCATGAAGCATTGCATGGAAGTTGATTTATAATTAGTTTATGAATAAACTCACACTTTCATTATAATGGTTGATCGAATATATCAAATGCATTTGATTGGTTGATGGTCCCTTAATGGTAATGGTAGTCAAATCTGAACCTATATAATGTCAATATACTGGAAAAGTATCAAATTAAATTTTAATTGTCAATGTTGTGGAAAGTAAATAAATCAAACAATTCTGTTTGTTTCAACTAACTAGTTCACTATCACTTTGGTTTTCAAATCAAAGAATCTTTAGCCTGGTTGAGCTTTTGAAAAAGTAGCTGCTTGATTGAACGCAAGATTATTTTACTCTGTCTAACGCCAGACAAGTTCACTTGTCAAGGGGGAATTGCTGCGACTCAGTGAACTCAATCAGAGCTCAATGAGCAGCAGCACTCTCCCTCGATAAGTAAAATCATCTGGCATTAGATGAGGTGAAATAAACTAGTAAAGTAGGGTGCATTGGGGCACAATGCAGCTTACTGGGTTAACTGGAAAATATATTTATTAAACAATACACACCCTATACTTGTATTTCAATTCACAGCATGATTTGGTATGCTTATGTCTATTTGACCCAAGTACCTGACAGGAATGATATTTGAATCACACCTGTATTCATTGAACAAAGCTAATTTAAATGTACATTAATTGTACATGAATCATGTAGATGTAAAAACTAGAGCAAAAAACACACCCACACAGCTTTGTTTTTTTATTTTTCTTGAGAAGGAATAACTGAGTTACAATGAGACCAGTATCAACAATTTCAAAAAGGTATTGTACAAAAATATTACAAACATAAGACACTTTAAAGACAGAAAAAACACGAAGTATGTCACTACAGAAACTGTATTCTGTGATATAGATGATATTGCTTTAAAGAAACTTGCAGCTTTTAGCAGTTGTGCAAGGGCCTGTTTATATCGAAACTGGCTGGCCCGCTAAGTGAGACAGCCCGGTAAGTGAGATCTCGCTGTCTAGTTATTTTTATAGTACAAATTATCATTTCTATGGACAAGCGGGCAGGCCCGGTTGCCAAGACCAGGATGGAAATTTCTCCACATAAACAATCATAAGCCGGCTAGCCCGGTTGCCGGGATGAAAGTTCAAAGATACTGCCGCAAGCTATTTTTAACAACTGTCAAAATAATGTCAAAACAACAAAATTGTCCCGGTAAGCGGAATGAAATTTTCTCAAATAAACACAAGAGAAATCATCCTGCTTACCTACCTTACCGGGCTGTCTTGCTAAGCGGGACAGCCCGGCTTCCATACAAAAAGGCCCTAACAGTCTCTGTCAGGCAATTACAATGTTCTAATGTCCAAACTCTAAAGTATTATAAACAAGCAGGACAGGCCACTGATTGCAAGTTGCTGGTATTAAGTCATATCAACATGTGATCTTGACAATATACAGTGTATAAACTAAAGTAATTCAGCTTCTACACATGAAGCGACTTTAAACACTATCCTTACACTTTATCAATTCATTGAAGTTTGTACTTAAAAGACATTTTATTTGTAGTATTAAATCATAAGACATATTCTATTTGTAGTATCAAGTCACATCAGGATTTTATAATCTAGCGTCTTTGGACCTTAGGGATCTAGAGTTCTATCTTGTTAAAACCTATCCAAGGAAAAACAAGAAAGGGATATTGAAGTAATGGTGTTTTTGAGCCAATTAAATTCGAATATCCACAAGTATAAAAGCAGAACTCCGTATATACCGGAGACAAAATGGCATCATAGCGAACACATTTTAATGATGGTCAAATTTATATTCAGTGCGCTATATTTTTAAAAATATGACCCTGTTTGCTTTCTAAATACAACAAAATTACTGCTCTACCTTCTGTTCAAATAGTTCCACAGATAAATCGAAGTCACAATTCGTACTACTTGAAAAAAAAGCTGTTTTTACTGTAGAAATGACAACTTCCCAATATAAGTTTCTATTGTCAACACTGCATTACACTTGTTTAGCTCGCGCATGCGCAGTATAAAAGATGGGACATGTTTCCGCTTGAGTAAGACTTCTGGTTATCTATTCTGTGCTTTGATGCCTCACGAATGTGGGATATCAAACCATGCCAGAGTGCTCAAACTGCAAGCAGTGAGCGTGCGCACAATGCGTTAGCGGCAATGGCTCATTCGTAGATGACTAGACAAAGTGATTTAGGGCGAAAATTAGACGGAGTTCTTGCATTTCAATATATCTATATTTTGTTTACCTTAGCTCAAGTGTTGGTAAACATGTTTCTAGTTGGAAATATATCATAAATATAGGTAATTATAGATAAAACGGAAAACAACGATTTTAACACGGTTGACACGGTTGACTCTAACGGTTGACAAGATGATTATAAGACTTTAATATGAATTTTACAACGGTTGACGGTTGACAGCATTGATAAAAAAAAATTATATTAAATATTATTTTTTTATTATTCTCAAACTGTCAACCGTTGTTCATCCTAAAATCCAGGTTATATAGAGAAAATGGAGTGTCAAGTGCTGTTTGTCAACCGTGTCAATCGTTGCTTTATATCATCAAAACATTAAAGTCGGTACTTATATTATTTCAACGCGAGACACTGATCATACTTTAGTGGAAATTGTATTCAAATCGTCCAGCATAATAACATGAGTTTTCAGTTTTAAACCATAACTACAATCCTGATTGCTCCTTAAAATATTCTTTCTCGTACCCAGGCTACATGCACGTTCTGTAGGTGTCAGAAGTGATATTAAAACATTATTGCTTTACTAAACATGTAACTATATAAACTGGAATTTCAACATAATCTTGGTGTAAAATACTGTACGTATTAAGGCATTTCGTAAATTTGCAAAGTCAGACAATCCTGGCAAAAACTATAATGAAACTTCCAGTTTCATTAACAATTTAATTTATTCTTCCCCCCTTCCAATGTTGATTAAGATGAGCAAGAAACCTACACATAGTGCTCTCTGCTATCGATGAACTATTGTACACATTTTTTTAGAATCTATGTCCAACATTGTGCAGGGGGGGGGAGGGGATTTTGTCTGTTTTATTGATTTTTTATAGGACGGTGTTTCATTAACTTTTTGCCAAGATTGTAGATCTCCTCATTCGTAGCAATAATTTTAGTCAATGGCAACATAGCGATTTATAAGCTTTTAAATTAAACCGAGATCGTATGTGATCAAATTACGCATTTTACCAATAAATTATAAAAAATAGGTATACTGTAGCGTCCATGGCGTCTACTGGGTCAAGAACAATCTGGTTTTCCGAGCCTGAGATCCTCGGGAAGGAACGCGAGGCTCTGCGATAATCCGTTTCCGGAAGCCAGGAATCCTGGCTAAGATCGAACTGTGCATTCCATATCAACGGCCAATCAGATTCCTCCTTGAAATGGATTATCCCAGAGCCTCACGTTCCTTCCCGAGGATTACAGGCTCAGGGAACGAGATTGGGTCAAAAACAAAGAATGCTTAATGTGAATAAAATACACGAAATGATCAATTTTATTAGAATAAGAATAGGCTATACCATATCACACAAATATACACCTTAATTTATACTAGCTTTCATAGCAAATATATGATGGGTCAATCAGTAATTAAATGTTAGTGTATTAATTATACCATTCCCGAGATATTCATTTTTCACAATATAGTTTGCAGCCAAAAACGTTTATTGACAGTAAGCACTATCTGTTCAAAGATTTCTTCGTTTTTGTCGTTTCTCCGATGACTGGACGTGATGAAATTTTGCATTCAATTTGATAACAACGTTATACACTTGTGAAGTTAGGATATTTCCAAGATAAATATGTAAACATTCCATCTTGATACTTCCCATTTAGCATTGTTCTCTAAACGTATATCAGATGCTTTTATGAATATTTTCTTTCGCGTGATAGAGATCATGAAAAAGTTGTGTAATACCAACCTTGATACATCAATTTTTAGTTTGCTACACACGTCCGTACCCAGCTTGAATTCGCAAGTTGTGGTCATTTCTAAAAATATAAAAATAAAATATTAATAGCCGCATTGCATGTGATTGAAGCTTTATAAATAGAACATATATTCTCTCCGACTGAATACACTGAATACCAAGGGTGGGTAGTAGTGAAATAGTTGTAGTTCGCTACTGTAGCGAACTACAATTTTCAAGTAGCCAGTAGTTTTTGACTACTAAAACGGTAGTTGTAGTCAGGGGCGGCGCTAGCCCTCTTTGTTTGGTAATTTTGCCGAGTCATTAGCCTATAGTAAATGTGCATGTTTAAATGCGCTTTATTACCCTCTCTTAAGCCGGTTTTCCACTAGCGAATTTTTCCGCGCGAAGCGACCTTTTTCCTTTGTCGGCATCCATTTTGCCACGTCTTGCTGACGTAATAAGTGATACCGACAAAGAAAAAAGGTCGCTTCGCGCGAGAAAATTCGCTAGTAGAAAACCGACTTTATTGCCTTTTTTATAGAACAGTAATAAGCAACAACAACAACAACCAAACAAATTTAATTACCTAATTATGATTTCAATGTTATGTTTTTGGGCTGAAAGCAACCTCGTACCCAGGCTCTTTAGACTACGCGCCTTGCTGCAAGAAAGACTCTGGTCCAGGCTGGTCATGTGTCTCCTAGAGTTTGGGAGATAACAATTGGGACTTATGGGGGGGGGGGGGTAAGAAAGGCAAATGTGGCGTTTGACAATACAAGAAGTGTGAATAAAACAACACAAAGGGGACTATACCATGAAACGAAGTGTTTATTGGCGTATATTTTTCATAAAATACGTCATAACGGTTACTGTAAGGGACGAAGTTGTTAATAATGCCTGGCTGGACGTTTGAAATTGAACTCTTAAAAACGTTAATAGATGTTCTTGGCGAAGCTCACTCAACGACACAGTGTCGGGTTTAGTTCTACATATCAACAAGAAAAGGCAGAATCCTCAGAAAATTGCTGCATGTTGAATGTTGTATTCGTCAGAACATTTGTTTAACCAGAATCGTGATTCGATATTAATTGATATTTGTCAGCGATTATAAACTAACCGCTGTTAATTTGCGTAAAGTAGGCCTACTCTGTGGTCGATTTTCTAATTTTGTTGAACTGAACATGTTCAATGAAGAATAAAAATAAATAAGTACGTTAATATACATAGTATTTAGCTCGATATTCTCTCTAATAAATCCTATATCAGTTTTGGGTATTTATAGGAGCGTATTTATTTGCAAACGATTATTTCCCCAGTGAAAGATGATCAATGTCTTCGCTTAATATTTTCTTTCTTATATCAAAAGAATCATTATACATACAGTTTTAAATTGCAAGTTTATTTACTCTCTATTGCATTAAGCTACGGATACACGGGCAATATTTTTCCGGCGATGGCAATGCAATGGTGGTAAAATCGTTGCATTGCCGTCGCGAGAAAGAAATTGCTTGTGTATCATGCTCTGCGACGGCAACGCAAAGCTGCGCGCAATCGTTGCCGAAATTTCAAATAATTTGATTTTGGGAAATGATTGCCGATAATTGGAAGGTGTGGTCAAGGAAGGTCAAGGTTGATGAATGACACGTTTCTTGACCCGCCAATGAAAAGCGTTATGAAGACATATATTGCAGGTGAAATATTGCAGGTGTAGCCACCTTGTGCGACGGCAACGCAATGCTGTTATCACCCACTGCGTAACCATCGCAGCAAAAATATTGCCCGTGTATCCGAAGCTTTATATAGCTTATTTTTTCCTTTGCTCATCGTTTGTCTTTTAACGTATGAACGCCAACTCGCCAATTAAAACATTTCGAAATATTATGATAATTAACAATTAGACAACGAGGCCGAGTTGTCTATGAGCGAATAGTCAACAAGGCGAAGCCGAATTGACTATTTGCTCATAGACAACGAGGCCGAGTTGTCTAATTGTTTTAGTATAAACTTTAACATTAATTTACAACTAGGCTGCAAACACAATACAAAAATACACAAAAAACATTATAAAACCATTAAAGGTAAACAAATATTTTAGTTTTTGTTCGCGTAAAATGTTTTACAAAATTCAGTTTTAATTTTAAAATTTCATTGAGTGTACGTTATTTTGTCTATTTTCTTACCCTTAAAAATTGCCATTCCATATTTTTGTTGCTTTCTCGGGGGTTTTTTAGTACAGAATTGTTCAACAAGTCGTCCAAAAAATCATCAGACACTTCGGCAACACAAACTTAGCGCCCCACCCTTATGTAAATTTTGTTATCTCCCAAAATCTAGGAGACACGTAACCAGCCTGGACCAGGGTCATTCCTCCAGCGAGGCGCGTAGTGGAAAGAACCTGGGTACAAGGTTGGATTGAAAGAAGTGAAGATACTGTGTTCGAAAGAATTTGCATTGCGCATGTGTGGTTTCTTTGATGCATGCTATTCGTGATATTCGGTTTCAATTCAATTATTCAGGAAGTCAATTTTGGTTTCTTCAGTGGTTATCTTTAGCCTATCCAGTTTTGCCGACTGAGATAACAATTTGCCGATTTGCTGACGAGTGGGGGAGTTCCCCCCCCCCGCCCCCTTCCCCCTGTAGCGCCGCCCCTGGTTGTAGTTATAGCGAACTACATTTTGCCTAAAAATAGCCAAGATGTTGACTACTTTTCAAACAGCGAATCGCTATTCGCTACTTTTTAAAATTGTTATCAACCGTTCGTAGAATATAATTATATTAAGACACGGTTTTCTTAATAGATTATTTTATACAGTAAAGATTATTTTAGTGCATTGAAAAGTGGCACTCCTGAAAACTGTACAGTGCTTACAAAAATGTTTCTTTGACCCTTTTTGTTTACTGTTGCTACTCGTAAGTCGATTTGTTATAGGTTAAATTACAGCCTGAGCCCAAATACCGTAAAACTAAAAAATATAGAGTAGCGAAATAGCGTAATAGTTCGCTACATTTTTTAAGCAGTAGTAGCGAACTACTTTTGTTCAAAAGTAGCAGTAGTTGTAGCCGACTACATATTTTTGAAGTAGCTGTAGTTATAGCGAACTACAAAAATTTTGTAGTCTACACACCCTTGCTGAATACAGGCTAAGCAAAATATCAAATAGTCATTGTCAGTGAATGAGTGAAATACAATATAAAGTACGTTATTATTTATCTCGGCATCGTGCCAATTGAATACACGAGACTGTATATACTCTCAAAATAGCTTATTATATACTCTAAATACTCAAAAGCCTTACCTTAATACTAGAGAAACTTTGTTCCAACTTCGCAATTTGAAAAGAATAGAATGACTATTAAGTGCATAATGCCATAAAAGAATGTTGCTGTTGTCGAAATGATCAAACCACTTGTCGTAAACAGTTCGGAAACTTTCGTAGATGCGCGGCCTTTAACCTTAGTCAAAGAGCCTGTTCGCAGGAAAAGTGAACCGTCCACTCAAAATATCTAAACCCCTTGTCGACAGCATATGGCGACTACTGTTCCAGTAGACGCCAAAAACATAAACATACCTTTCGCCGAATATAACTTCGGCCCCTTGAGACGTATGGACATTGCGATGTTCTTCATGAATTAAGCATTTAAAATAAAATGTATAGTGTTATTTTCAAGCTTCTATCTTTAAAGTGTGACTTTTAGTGCCGAATTTTACATTTCTGCTCCGAATTTGCGTTAATCCCAAACGGAAATACGACGAAAAATCGTCAAAACAATGCTATGCTTGCATGTATCGCGTGACTCTGGAAATGCCAGAAATGGATTCTACAGGTCAAACTGCACCTATACGCGTGAGTTTGACATCATCTCGGCTAAAGGAGCTCCTTATTGGCCAAGTATTACGTAATTCAAGCGCGTGCGAGTAAAACCCGATACCTTGAAAAATTCAAAATAAACATTTCTACTCGCCGTATTCATACGAAACTTTCTACTAAGTTTAGAAGATATTGAACTTTTTCTCTTTTTCTCGTTTGAATGTTTGGCGAAGCGGTGAGTATAAATATGTGAGTGTTTCGGTTTGTGTAATATTTTGACTATATGCACTTGACCCCCCGTTCGAAAGGTTATTTTGTGAGGATTACAATGGTGGGTTTTCGTTTTAAAGGGGGGTAAATACTCGCCGCGATATTTACGTTAGAAAAATTGAATCGTAATGTAATCCGAAACCACTTGTCGACAAAGATTAATTAACACAAGTCTCCAAGTAGGGGAGTATCCAACTGAATGGAAAAAAGCAAATGTAACTCCTGTTTATAAAAAAGATGATCATCAATATAAAAAGAATTATCGTCCTATATCACTTTTACCGTCTATATCCAAAATACAAGAAAAAATTGTATTCACAATTAGACTATATGAATATTTATTAGAAATTAGATTTCTCAATGATTTTCAGTCCGGCTTTAGACCAGGAGACAGCAATGTGAACCAACTTACGTATATAGTTCATAAGATCTGTGAAGCTCTAGAAATAGGTAAAGAAGTCCGTATGGTGTTCTTAGATTTTAGCAAAGAGTTTGATAAAGTATTGCATTAGAGTTTACTGTATAAATGAAAATCTCTTTGAATAAAAGTCCCACTTTTAAAGCTGGTTTTGTAGTTATTTGTCTGATAGAAAACAAAGAGTTGTCATTCAGGGACAATACTCGAGCTGGCTGAGTGTTGAAGCAGGTGTTCCACAAGGTTCAGTGCTCGGGCCATTGCTTTTTCTAATATACATAAATGATATTTCCAACAATATTGTATCTGACTGTTTTCTCTATGCTAATGACACATCATTACTTGAAATTGTTGATAATTTATCACCCTCTGATTCTAGACTAAACGAGAATCTCAATTCTCAACAGCATTAACCAATGGTGTATGGAATGGTTGATGGAATTGAATCCTACTATAAAGTGTGAAAGCATTACATTTTCAACGAAACATAACCGACTTCCTCAGCCAATGTTATACTTAAATGACACTGCATTACGCGAAGTTGATTCTCATTCACATTTAGGTTTAACATTTACGTCAAATTTCTCTTGGTCAAAACATATTCTAAGCATACATCAAAAAGCTAGTAAAAGAATGAATGTATTAAAAAGGGTCAAATATAAGCTTAATAGGTCAACACTGATATGCTTATATAAAAGTCTGATTTGACCTTTAATCAAGCGAGTCTTTTAGAAGTAGTCCAGTACGAAATACGAATCAGCTCGCTTTGTTACTGGTGCAATAAGGGGAACAAATACAGTAGAAGTCGTCTATTGGAAGAACTAGAATCGTCTATTGCAAGAATTCCCCTTTTTGTGAATGTCGATGGGGTGAAATGGAAACTGTTAAACATTACTTTTTATATTGACTGTTCTCGATTTGCTGCCCAACGTGGATCTATTCTAAAAGACCACACGAGTCAGAACACGAGTAAACACGAGACAACACGAGTGAACACGAGTCAGAACACGAGTGAACACGAGACAACACGAGTGAACACGAGTCAAAAATTTGTGAACACGAGTCAAAAACTGACGAACACGAGTGAACACACTGTTAATTTTAAGGAGTTATTTTAACTCCACCATAGGAGTTAAAACTACTCAACCCGGGAGAGTAAAAATTGTGGAGTAAAATCTACTCCCAAAATAGAGTTAAAACTACTCCACTTCGGCGCGCATTCTACAATTTACTCCATCAGGAGTCAATTTAACTCCGCTGGAGGAGTAAACTAAACTCGCTTTTAGGAGTAGAAATTATGGAGTAATTTGTACTCCTTAATTTTACTCCAGGGGTCGTTTCAACTCCCAAAAAAGAGTAAAATTGTTCTGGATCTGGAGTAAATTATTACAATATATAATTAATGTGCCTGAGAATCCAAGAGTTTTTCTGCTGGAGGCTATACTCTATTAAAGTATTGAATACAGTCAGATGCGAAAAGCACGAAGTTCGAGATATAAAGTCTTTTTTTTTAATTTTCCGTTTTTGGTTACTCGAATGTTGCTAAGTCAGATTGATGCCATTGATGTATTATACTGTATATCGGCTTCCGTCACACGCGGCGATCGAATGTAGCCAGAAATTGTCAGCGAGTCATCTATATTTTTTTATTTGCTGCCTAAATCTGTAATTGGAGCGTGTGGAATGTTCTGCTGCTGAATTCTGCTGAATATAATTTGCGACAAGTGGAAGTTCCAGATTTTCAACCAATTAGCATGTTTAGAATATATCACGTGTTGTAGTAATTCGATCTGGTTCACACAAAGACCAAGCGCCAAGTTCAATCCTTCGGGAGCAAACATTCAAATGTGAATGATATTTATTCAAATTTTCTACTTATAAAGTTGCAAAGACCTAATAAGATACATGGAATTTGTTTTCAAAGGTATGTTTATTGTGTATTTACTTATTTGTGTGCGGAAAGTTACTTGATATACTGTATAGTTATATTTTTAAATCGAAGACGAAGGCCTGTATTTTAGTCGCTTCGCCGCCGATTTGCCGATCTAGACGTTCAGTTTTAATTTTCGATTAATTTGTATTAGCAGAAGTCCATAAGTCTAATCTACAGTCTCTACTTATATGTGTTGTTAGCCCCGTTTACACGAGCAAATTTTATTTGACAAATTTCATTTCATCAAAAGCATTTGTTGTTCAAATAAATTTGTCACAAATTTATCATCTACACGAGCAAAATATCTCTGACATATGAAATTTGTCAAATAAAATTTGCTCGTGTAAACGGGGCTTTATTTGTGTGATATACATGTATGTTGTATTTCGTGTTAAATATGTATACTTTAATTAATATATATGTGATCTGTTTGAAATGCAGTCACATTTGACAGCATTGCAATAGCCCATCTAATATTACCCAGTGTATGGCTTGTGCTTGCTATGGTAGCCCTCCTATCGGCTATCAGTCAGCCTAAAACATGTGTAAGGGGCTGCTTATATAGAGGCGAGCCGCCCAGGTAACCTGGCTATAGCTCGCTTTCCCTGGATGAATGTCTGGTTACATGAGCCTCTTTAGATGGGCAGGCTTGCCAAAACAAATCACCCAGACTGAGTTATATAGTACAAGCACATTTCCCAATAAAGTGAACCAACAAGTGATCAATCACTCATACTTTTGCAGACAGTCTCGAAATGTATAAACTGACAAAAACAATCACAGAGATCTTTTTACCCAGCTGGGCCCAGGGGTAATACCGTGCCAAATCGTGGGTGATTGTATATAATTTATATGGAAAATCCTAGCTTGGCATTAGCAAGATTTTGGGACAATGAATTTTGGGTCAATTATGCACTTCTATTTTAAACACCCTTTACCAGAAAAGTTGTATTCATTTGGATGATGTTAGTTCAATTGCATGCTTACATTAAATGAGTAAAAGCATTTGAATTTTGTATTTCTTGCTTTGTATGTATGCAAACAACCAAAAATAGCAAATTCATTGTCAATCAATCAATAATTTTTATTTTGTGTGTGTTGGTGTTATGTACTCAGGTGAATATATGATGTTTGTGATGTTACTGTGAGTGTGCATCCACACGGGCAAGCTGAAAAGTTAGCTTGGCCACAGTGGGAATCGAACCTGTGACCGTGGCCAAGCTAACTTTTCAGCTTGCCCAGTGTGGATGCACACTCAGTGAGAGTCAGTGGCGTAGCCAGCCCGACAATTTAGTCCCGCTATGCAAATTCAAAATTATTATCATTATTCATTTCTCTAGAAATTTATTGTTTTCACAGTCAATGAACATGAAAATATTTGCATAGCGGGACCAAATAGTCGGGCTGGCTACGCTACTGGTGAGAGTAACATCACAAACATCATATATTCACCTGAGTACATGACACCAACACACACAAAATAATCGTATCATTGAATACCCCTGTACACTGATATCGAAGGAACTAGACTCAGTTCCAAAATATCATCAACTCGAACAGACTTGACCATGTAGCTCAGTTGGCAGAGCATTGGACTAGTATCCCAAAGGCCGCAGGTTCGATTCCCACCGTGCCCAAACTAACTTTTCAGCTTGCCCGGTGTGGATGCACACTCAGAGTAACATCACAAACATCAATCAATAATTTGCTGCTGTTATATATCAACCTTATATATTTTTTTCTTACTAGGGATTCTCATTAATATATGGATTTAACAAAAGCTTCCCAGGAGAAGGCAAGTTGTCAAAACAAGTGGTATTATATGTAATCATTAATGGCATTCTAAGAACTTCATGGTCTATTTGGAAAATGTTATTCTTTTGCTGGAGAGCATTTTTGTGAATTACCAAACCATGCAAGGGATGGAGTTGCCGACTTGTGGTATACAGCTTGTTTTGTACTAAATTTTTACTAATGGACTTGCTTGACATGTTTGATTGAGAAGTGACACTACATACATTTAATACATGCAGTATATTTTACTTGTAAAGATTCTACATTGAACAGAATATTAACCCTTTAAGTGGCAATTTGCTTTACTTTTTTATTTTTTCTGTCAAATGTGGTCAGACAATTTTTGCTCATTAAGGAGAGAGTGCTGCCACTTAATGGGTTAAAGCTTTTCTGTAAATGTAAATTTTTTGAACGATAACTATGTAATAGCCGGTACTGTGCTGGGAATGGAACCTGCTGCCCTACAGGTGATTCTGATCAGCTTTTTAACCGTCAAAGGTCCTGAAGCCCTAAGAGTCCATCGCCCTGACAGTCAATCAAGCTCTACTGTAACCAAGAGTTCATGTATATAATACTAGTGTCATCCTGGGCAGTTTATTTAATACACTACCAATGACACCACCATGGTATACATACAACAACTTGTGGTTACCTCTTGGCAAAAGGGCTCTTTAGGTCAGAGGGCTGCGGTAGAATTGCAGGGCTGCAGGTTCAATTCATGCTGACAGGCTTGTAATTGTATTGCACATGTATTCATGATATCATTCTAATCATGTATTCATGATATCATTCTAATCAATTTAGAACTTCATTAAAATATTATAGGGCGTAAGAGTATTTCATTATATTATGCTACAGCAAATTGTATTTCCTGCTATAATATACCTTACTTGTAGGGATAATAAATTATTTTGACTCGAAAAATGTCTTTATTGATTTCTAAAGTTAGTTAAAGACTTTTCTTTACTCCGATATATAGAAGTCATTTTGTCTCCAAAGGAGTCGAATTGACTCCAAAAGTGGAGTAAATAAAAAAGGTACAGAACGACTCCTTTTTTGGAGTAAATTTTACTCCTTTATTTACTCCATTTTTGGTGTAAATTTTACTCCTTAAGTAGAGTTGTTTTTACTCTTTGAGGAGTAAAAACAACTCTACTTATGGAGTAAAATTTACTCCAAAAATGGAGTAAATAAGGGAGTAAAATTTACTCCAAAAAAGGAGTCGTTCTGTACCTTTTTTATTTACTCCACTTTTGGAGTCAATTTAACTCCTCGAAATTAACAGTGCACGAGTCAAAAATGACGAACACGAGTGAACACGAGTCAAAAACTGACCAACACGAGTCAAAAACGCATTCTTAAAGAGGCTCCCTACAGTTTTAAGCCCGTGATGAAGATCTGTACTGTGTAATTGCACGCGGGTTTCTTGGCGGCCCACAGGATGTTGGATTAATAATTATTAATAACAATTATTCGCGGAAGGCGAGGTGATTATCGGTGAATAAAACCCGAGACGAAGTCGAGGTTTTTATTCACGATAATCACCGAGCCTGAGGTGAATAATTGTTTTAGTATAATTTCATAGGTGAATATTTAGAAAAAAATACACATTTCTTCGTCATTTAATTGACAAAACGGCTTCGGCCGCCATTTTGAGAATCGCTTAGGTGATTATCGCGTAATAATCACGTACCTCAACAGCAGCCAATCAGCGTGGAGAATTTTGAATAATCACCTATGTAATTATACTAATAATAATTAAAATCATAACGAAAACTTTATTCAATTTTAATAATAAAAATAATACTTATAATTATTATAATTATTATAATTGTATTAGAATTAATTATAATTATATAATATATTAATTATTACAACAATTATTATTTAGTAATAATTATTAGTAATTAATTATAATAATTATTATTAATAAATTATTAATAATTATTATTAATTTTTATTAATTAATAATAATAATATGTAAGTATATAATAAGATGAAGATGATGGTCCATAAGATGAAGTTTTGGTTTTGTTTGTTGTTGCTGACCAAAGTAATGCGGAGTCTTTGACGGTTCACCGTTCACATGATCACATCTTGCCACATGGAAAGTTGGAAACGGCGATATATATAGATGTATATGTATATATATATAGATGTATATATATTTTAACCAATTTAAACATCGCCAGTTATGCAGTTCCTTTAACCTCAAGCAGTTAGTCAAAGACGCTACTAGAGGAAAGAATATTTTAGATAAAATATTTACCAACATTTCCAAATTTTATAATTCTGCCCTGGTAATTTCTCCAATTGGACATTCCGATCATAATTCCATCGTTCTTAAACCTCTTCCAGCTAACTCTTATGGTGGCACAAGGTCTACACGTTTAGTACGAGACTCTCGCCCAACCAATCGTCGAATTGTTAGCGATCATCTGTCGAAAGTTAATTGGTTACCTTTGCACCATATGGAATCTTGTGACGAGCAGTTCCAGTATTTTTCCACCATCGTTGATAATATCATAAACGAACATTTGCCTTGGAAACAAATCAAAATTGATTCTAGTGACAAGCCTTGGATTACTTCCGAAATAAAATCTCTTATTTCCAAGCGGCAAACAGCATGGGCGGCTGGCAATAACCTGATGTTCAGATTCTATCGAAACAAAGTCAATGCACTTTGCAAAAAGGCACGACTAAATTACTACAATAAAAGTATCGCGGGCGTTCAACAGTCCGATTCTCGTAAATGGTGGTCAGCGGTGAAGAATATTGCCGGTCTTCAGTCTTCTAAGAATGTATCTACAATGATGTTCCAAGGTAAATCCTACTCTGATGCCGATTTAGCAAATTTGCTCAACGACAAGTTCGTTGCTGTAGGGTCCTCCTTACCCAATCTAAACTGGCTCCCCCTTCCCACAAATGACATTCCAGATGATTTCTGCATCTCTGTCGAGGAGACTGAAAAGGCCCTATTATCATCTAAACTTCATTCATCTGCTGGTCCCGATGAAATTCCTTCTTGGCTTCTCCGGGAAAACGCTTCAGTGTTGTGTCGACCTTTGTGTTCTATTTTTAATTCATCAGTTCGTGAAGGATTTGTTCCCTCAATATGGAAGGCAGCAAATATTACACCAGTTCAAAAATCTTCGCCTCCTAAAGATGTTGATTCTGACTTCAGACCAATCTCCCTCACACCAATTATCAGCAAGATTCTTGAATCCTTTCCCTACAAATGGCTACTTGACTCCGTCTCAAAAAAAATTGATTCCTTGCAATTTGGTTCGCTGAAGGGTTCAAGCACTAGTATGGCATTAATCTACATGCTACATAAATGGTTTGAAGCAGCTGACAAACAAGGTAACACTATATGGATTTGTTTACTTGATTTTTCCAAGGCGTTTGATAGATTAGATCATAACATTCTGTTGGAAAAATTGAAAGACATGGAAATTCATCCCGTGTTACTCAACTGGATCGCAAACTTCCTAACAGGCAGACAACAAAGAACCCGTGTTGGTCAGTTCTTTTCTGAGTGGAAGTTTTTAAACGCCGGCGTCCCACAAGGAACGAAGCTTGGCCCGCTATTATTTTTGATCATGATAAATGACTTGGCTGTAGTGGATGAAACTGTTAAATTTGTCGATGATACTAGCCTTTGGGAAATAATATCAAACAATTCCCCTTCCCAGTTACCCGCTAACATCATCAGCTGCTCTGAATGGTCATCAGACAATAATATGAAGTTAAATGTATCAAAGAATTGCGTGTCTGCTTTTCTAACCTTACTCCATCGTTTGCCCCTATTACCATTCGCGGTCAAGAGGTCGACGTCGTTTCCGAGGCCAAACTATTGGGCGTTGTCCTTTCGGACGACCTCAAATGGAACTGCCATATTGACTACATTTGCAAGAAAGCCGCGAAGCGTTTGTACGGTCTGCGCCTTCTTAAAAGAAATGCTTTACCTTCTCAATTCTGATCTCAACCTATTGTACACATATTCGACCAATTGTCGAATATGCTTGTCAGGTGTGGCATTATGGCCTTCCTCATTACCTGAGTGATCAAGTTGAAAAAATACAAAAAAGGGCGTTAAAAATTATTTTCCCTGGAACTATCTATGCTGAATGTTTGCTTAAAGCTAACTTGACGACTCTTTACGACCGTAGAACTGTCCATTGCAAGCGACTTTTTTCGAAGATGTTGGAACCCACTCATAAACTGAATGCCTTAGTACCGCCTAAAAGTCTTCAAACTTATAATCTGAGGTCTTATCCCAACTTATTAGTACCTAGGTGTAGAACTGAACGTTTTCGAACAGTTTCATTCCTGCTGCGTCTCGTGCTTATAATAATAAGTAAACTTTAGATTATTATCGCTATTTTTATCTAACTTACCTATTTTTACCTGTAAATATAGAATAGATTGAATACCTATGTTCTTATACCCTGTAATTCCAAAGTAATTCAGTTGTTACTGCTAGTTTGGAAATTTATAATAATAATAATAATAATAATATATATATATTCGTTACTTGTAACGAAGTTACTTACAGCACTGCTTTTTAATAGTTGTAGAAACGCTCAGTGATTGAATGACTGTCTGAAACTTAGAAAAGTATAATTTTTCAAAATTTTATACCTGCGCACTTTTTCCCGTCCCCCACGAACCCGCTTTTACATTGGCAGTGGTATGAGCCTTGAGTATTGATGCAAGTTGCATTTGGATGACAAACGAAGTTTCCTTCAGAGCATTCATCAAGGTCTGAAATAGTCAAAATATTACAGCTCAATAGTTTCTATCTCTAATTATTATATGTTAACATATCCGTTAACATGCCGATACGTATAGCTGTGTAGTTCTCTTTTCCATCGCACACTTATCCGTTTTTACAGTCACATTTGTACGAGCCTTGAGTATTTATACAAGTTGCATTTGAGTGACAAGTGAAGTTTTCTTCACAGCATTCATCAATGTCTCAAATAATCAATACATTATGCCTCAAAATTTGTCAACCTTTGTCATTCTTATTAAAATAAGAGTTATTAGGATACGCAACTGCAATTAATGGCCAGTTTTGCAGGTAATGTGCAGATTAATACTGTAATAAAGAATTGGGAGTTTAAGCTTCGCGTTCAAACGTCAAACGGTAAACGCCAGGCAAAGAAAAAAATTTAATTACGGTATCAGGTAATAAAGACTAAATGAACTGCAATGCACAATTATTCTTTCGACACAAGGAAGAAAATATGAAACAAAAAGTTCAACGAAAATTTTGCCAAGAAAATTCAAACCTGCCGTTTGCCGTTGCGCGGAAACGTGAAGCTTAAACTCCCTAATGAATTTTCAAATTTTAATGCTGTTAATAACTGACCTAAAGGGAATTAAAAGATTATGTTTTATAAAAAACAATAACCTGTGCAATTCTTTATTCCATCGCCCGCGTATCCTTTCTTACATTAACATTTGTATGATCCTTGAGTATTCATGCAAGTTGCATTTGAATGACAAGTGAAGTTTCCTTCAGAGCATTCATCAATGTCTGAAATAGTAAAAAATATTACGGCTCGAAATTAGTTGAGCTTAACTTCAGTGTCTAAAATATACTGACGAATAATTTATATTTAGAGTGAGTTATTTACTCTTTTACTGCAATAGAGTATACCTTTACAAACACGTCCATGTCCATGATATCCAGCTCGACATTCGCATTCATACGAACCTGGAGTGTTTGAACAAGTTGCATTCAAATGACATTTGTTGGTAGCCTCTTCAGAACATTCATCAATATCTGAATTTTTGCAAGAATCTAGTCATTAGAAATCTTTAGATACATAGAATGATTGACTCAAAGAAAATAATGGATTATTTTCATAAAAAAACATTATGCCAATGCAATTCAATTTTCCATTCCCCTCGAGTCCGTTTTTGAATTGACAGTTATATGATCCATGAGTATTGATACAAATTGCATTTGGATGACAACTGAAGCGTCCTTCAGAGCGTTCATCAATATCTCAAGGCCAAAACCATATAGTACTCACAATTTGACGCTATACTATACCACACTAAACCATACCACACAATACCACACAATACCATGCCATAACATAACATGCCATAACATGCCATAACATGCCATGCCATAACATGCCATGCCATAACATGCCATGCCATAACATGCCATAACATAACATAACATGCCATAACATAACATAACATGCCATAACATGCCATAACATGCCATAACATGCCATAACATGCCATAACATGCCATAACATGCCATAACATAACATAACATAACATAACATAACATAACATAACATAACATAACATAACATAACATAACATAACATAACATAACATAACATAATAACGCATAAAAAACGTGCATTATTGAAAATGGCTTCCCGCAAGGCTGTCGGTTCAAGGTTTACACGAGTCAGTGAAGACGAAATTAATCAAATTGTACATAATGCAGTGTCTAAAAGTATAAAAAGCCAAACAAACTGGTGCATTGTCATCTTTCAAGGTAAATAAACGAAGCAAAAACTGACTTTTCACGATTTTGTCGCGTGTAAAATTCCTGCTTAAAAAGTCTAGTCGGGTTTTTCATTGTATTCGTTGTCTTGTTTTAAAAACTGTTGTACGCAATTATTTTGCAATGTACTTAAAATTAGACTATTGGTAAAAACTTATGATGAAAATGTGTTAATAATGGAATTACTTTGTTTTAATTTAATTTTGTTTTGTTTTGTTTTGTTTTGTTTTGTTTTGTTTTGTTTTGTTTTGTTTTGTTTTGTTTTGTTTTGTTTTGTTTTGTTTTGTTTTGTTTTGTTTTGTTTCGTTTTGTTTCGTTTCGTTTCGTTTCGTTTCGTTTTGTTTACAAAAGGCGTACAGTATAATTGCATGCAAGCAGTGAACTCAGATAATATATTAAATGTGTTAGAGACTTTAAGTTCGTGTTTTGTTTACAAGTACATGCACTTGCTGACTGTACAATGAACTCGAAATTTTCAATACTGCACTCGGCTTCGCCTGGTTCAGTATTGAAAATTTCTCGTTCATTGTACAGTCAGCTCGTGCATGTATTTGTAAACAAAACACTCACATCAGTCTCTAACCCTTAAATAACGTAACGTAACGTAACGTAACATAACATGCGATGCCATGCCATGCCATGCCATGCCAAACTATAGCATACCATCCCATACCATATTACACTATACCATAACGTCCCATGACATACTACGCCATACTTTTCCATACCATACCATACCATACCATACCATACCATACCATACCATACCATACCATTACCAAACCGTACCGTACCGTACCATACCATACCATACCATACCATACTATACCATAACGTACAATAACATACTATGCTATACCTTTCCATACTATATACCACATAATAACATACCATAACATACTATGCTATACCGTAACATATACCACAACTTTCCATACTATACCATCGCATCCCATGCCATTCAAAGTTTATGATCATACCATTACGGTTAGGCTTGGAATATTTGCAGGTTGTTATTGTTGAATTGTATTACATTTACGTCCAAGTTGTTGCAGTTTGGCAGTGTTAGGGTTTGAGAGTTGCATGTGAGTAAATTTCATTGTCATGTTGTCAGAAACAACATTGAAAGAGCGAAATTCGATCTTCATTATCATTAACCTTCGTAGCAAGATGTAGTTGGTGTGTTGCGCTATAGTTTTGTGGTGTTGCATGGTTTGGCGTGACCATTATATATGTTATAGAAGTTAGTAGAATACGTATGTGTAACGGTCGGTTTGTTTTGGAAGTTAGGTGCAAGTTAATACTACTTTCAAAATTGGTTTTCGCCATTATTGTGTTGTTTGTGATGACTAAAAAACTTGTGTCATAGAAAACTTTATACCTGAACTGTATACCTTAAAATTGTACCTGAGCAATACTTTCCATTTCCTGTCCAACCAGTGTGGCACTGACAGTTGTACGAACCTAGAGTGTTCGTGCAGTTCGCGTTAATATCACATTGGTTAGCCAATTTATTGCGGCATTCATCAATATCTTGTAAGATTTAAAAATAGAAACAAATATGTTGTATTGGCAAACCATGAGCGAAGAGGGACTGGTAAATGACGGATCCGACAAATACAATCAAGGGACGATATCCTATCTCTGTCATAACCAATAGCCTATTCTGATATTCCCAGTATTGGACAAACCCTAGATAAACACAGGAATAACAGAACGAGAGAGTTACTAGAGGCAGCAAAGGCCTATCAGGCAACAAACAAGAGTGAGGTATTTTTACTTGGGAACAAGAACTTTAATTAACACGTGGCACCAGCTTGGAAATCCGGACAAATGATTAATTATGTAAGTAGACATGTTTACGAATGAACGGGGACTTTGTTGTAATGTGGAAGAAACGTACAAGAAGTCCCAAACACAGTTAAGCACTAAAATTAGTCTAATTTGGAGCATATCAATATTTAACTTAGGGTTAATTAACCTCTTTGTATTATATCAATCAATCAATATTTCAATCAATATTTATTTGTCGCCATTACCACTATTCTATTTACAAAAGATGGATTAAACGGAAGAAAATAAATAAAAAGAATGATTATAAATAGATAAGTAAGGTGATAATGACAAGAAGGCATCCAGAAACCATAATGCTTGCAAAAGGATGTCTCCTTGAGCATAAAATTTAGATAAAATAAAAATTCACATTTACGTAAACACTGCTAACCCCAAGAAGGGAATCCAATCCGATTCACCTCCAAAGACCATCAATAAACATGAAAATAAATTTATAATTCATGCAGGTATTAGAGCATTCTATTCCTGAAGCAATTTGACGTCTCGGCATTTCACCCGAGTTTAGGACCTTGATAATAATAATAATAATAATAGATTGTATTTCTATTGCGCATATTCATAAAATGTTCTATGCGCATTACAATAAAATGGTACATAGTTTAGCTACATTATCTTAATTACAAAATTAGTTGGTGTTCACTGATATAAAACATTAAATATACATAGAAATAGTTAAAAAAAATTATCTATTTTCGATAAAAGCTTTCTTAAATAGATATGTTTTAAGATTTGATTTAAAATGAGTTAACTGTTGTATGTCCCTAATCTTGGCTGGAAGGCTGTTCCATAATGTTGGCGCAGCAACCATGAACGATCGATCACCAAGCGTTTTCTTTGATTTACCCCGAGGATGAGATAATAAAAGGCCATTGTTAGACGTACGTAAATTGTAACGACCAGGCGTGGTAATTGTGATAAGTTCCGATAAATATGATGGAGCCAGCTGATGAAGAGCTTTAAATGTAAGGAGCAAAATCTTAAACATAATCCTCATTTTAACAGGTAACCAATGGAGGTCCTGCAAAAATGGTGTAATGTGACATTGTTTAGGGGCATGATAAACTAGACGAACACATGCATTCTGTACACGTTCAAGCTTTGAAATGAGGGTATCAGGAAGTCCATACAGGAGGCTATTACAGTAGTCCAATCTACATGTCACAAATGCGTGTATAAGTGTTTCAGTGTGGATCTTGCTCAGAAATTTCCTAATTCGTCTGATGTTATAGAGATGATAAAAGGCAGCACTGCAAATCTTAGTAACATGAGTGTCCATTCTAAGTCTTGAATCGAGCCAAACACCTAGATCTCTGACCACATCAACTGGTGTAATTTCTATGTTACAAATTTTCATTGTATTAATTCCAACCTTCTTTAACTGCTGAGATGTGCCAACTAAAATAATTTCTGTTTTTCCATCATTAAACATCAGCTTGTCACGAGTCATCCATAAATGCAACTCATCAATGCATTGTTGGATTGCAAGGATAGCTGCTTCTTGATCATTGACGCTATTAGGATTAAATGATATATACAACTGGGAATCGTCAGCATATGCGTGTATATCAGGGAGATGACGCTCAATAATATCAAATATTTCACTAGCATATAGAGTAAACAACAAAGGGCCAAGACACGATCCTTGTGGAACTCCACAATTCAACTCAAAGATATCAGAAAGTGAGTCATTTACCAAGACCCTCTGCTGTCGTCCATTAAGGTAAGATGAAAATCATGCAAGAACAGTACCTTTAAAACCAAACTTTGTCTCAAGTCTTTGGATCAGGATCTCGTGATCTACGGTGTCAAAGGCTGAGCTCATATCAAGCAAAACCAATATTGACACATGACCCTTGTTCATATTCATTAACAAATCGTTCTTTACTTTTAACAAGGCCGTTTCAGTACTGTGATATTTTCTATAAGCCGATTGTAATAAAGGATAGAGACTGTTTGTAGTCAGATAGCATTGAACTTGATCAACAACTGCACGTTCTGTCAGCTTGGATATGGAGGATAAATTGCTAATTGGTCGAAGATTCCCAAAGACCGGATCTAAATCTCGTTTCTTAAGCAATGGTTTCAAGATTGCTATTTTCCATATATCTGGAAAACAGCCGGATTGCAAAGACAGATTCACCATTGTAGTAATCAAAGGCAGCAACACATCGGAGCTCTCATTGAACAGAGAAGCAGGGATCGGGTCTAAAATAAACGATCCTCTCACCGAAGAAACAGCAAGATTCCGAATCTGTGTCTCACTCAAAAGTTCAAAATTGGTCAATGTAGCATTAGGACTGGCGCTGGTAGATGGTAAATCATCACATGACAAGGGTCTTGAATCCAATTCAGATCTGATTTTCGTTATTTTCTCAGTAAAAAATGAACCAATAGAGTTAGCCAAAATGTAGTTATCTGAGTGTTGAGGAAAAAGCTGTTTCGGATTCAGATTTAAAAGCTCCTTAGACAACTTAAAAAGTTTACGTTGATCACTGCCATTTTCCTCAATAAGATTTCGATAATAATTAGTTCGCGCTTGTTTCATTACAAAATTCAAGTTATTTCTTTTAACTCTATACTCCATTAGATCACAGAGAGCATTGGATGACCTCCACTTACGTTCGGCAGAGCGTCTAGCGCGTTTTGCCCCCCTAATGTCATCATTGAACCAAGGGACCGATGGACGAATCACTACTGTCTTCGAAATAGCTGGAGCAAATTTATCCAACATGGATTCCAGAGTAGAATTGTATAAACCAACTATTTCATCCAGGCATGAGGGGGTATTAACAATCAAATCAGATGCTAATAGCTCAGTTTTGAAAGTCTCAATGTTAATAGCTTTGGTCCGTCTAAATGTAACTTGCTTAGTTGTAGGTTTAGCTTTTCTTGCATTAAGGTGGCAATTTATAATACAATGGTCAGAAAGAAAGGGGCCCAGTTTTGGTTCGTTCAAAATAATAGAATCTGATGAACGTGTTATGATAAGAGCTAATGTGTGGCCATGTTCATGGGTCGAAAAGTTAACATACTGTTTTAAAGCCATTGATTCAAGCATATCCAGAAATGTAACAGCATCAGGATTATCTGCAATCTCCACGTGAATGTTAAAATCCCCACAAATTAGCAATGGTTCAGGTGAAAGTATGACAGTTTCCAAATATCCACTAAACTGTTGGAAGAATGATTGATTAGTAACTGGATGTGCAACAGAATATGGTGGGCGATAGATTATACAGATACGGAAGTTATTATTTACATGTTTGACCACGTATTCAGAGAATTCAAATGAGTTTAACGCACCTGAATCAACCTCTTGAACAACAATATTTTCACTATATAGCAAACCAGTGCCTCCGCCCATTCTGTCATTTCTAGGACAGTCCATGAGCTTGTAGCCAGCTGGAGTAATTGCTGCTCTGGTAACCTGATCATTAGGCGAGAGCCATGTTTCCGTGAGGGCAAAGATATCAGGGCGATATTCAGAGATGAAATCAAGGAAACATCCAGTCTTACTTCCAATTGATCTTGCATTCCATAAACACAGCGACAGCGATAATGTAGCGGGAAGTCTATCCAACGATGGAGATGAGCAATCCAAACTAGCATATATCAAGTTATTTTTGTTTATACCACAATGAGAGTTCGATCTACAATAAATTGATTTCAAGGCCCCTCTTGTACCACAAATAACAGGTATAGCACGAGTTTTAGATTTTGCAGACAAACCAGCACGAACACGACGAGCCTTTAATATCCCGAGTTCTTTCAGTGACATAAAAAGTGTTTTAGGAATAGATAGACGTGATCGGCAAGTAAATAATTGCTGTTTAGAATAAGTAATCTTCGCATTAAACGATGGGTTAGCCAAGCGTATCGGACTTTGAACACAGCATACTCGCAGGTAATTTCTGGCTTGAATTGACTTAACTTGAGGGTTATAAGGCCCTGGGTTTATAGCAACATCAACATGAACCGATAAATCCATCTTAAAAGGTTTCGAGCAGAGAATAAGACATGTAGAACCACGCTTTGTATACTTATTGACAGAAACCGGGACTCTAAATTTCCTTTCCAAGTTAATACGTTGAAAATTTACACCAAAACGTTGTACGAAAAAATCGCCATAAATTCGTACTGCCGAGCCATCCTCATTCAATCCATAAAGATCAGTAAAATAAGAATCTTTATGAACAACATTAGCCCATTGTAGCCACGAATTACATTTCGGCAAAGCAAATATCGCAACTAGAATACAGACTTTAAAATATGAACTGGCAGCCATCTTGGCGCATTATGTAGATCATGATCATGGTAATGTATGGTGAACTGTTTTATGTTAGTTCTACAAAGATGTGATCGATATTGACTAGCGTTTCTTGTGTTGTATTGATGAATTTGATTACTAGTAATAAATAAGTTGTGGAAAGATTAAGGTAGTAGCTTGTTATGATAGGAATACATGAATTTTCCAACGTATAACGAGTTAATCTTATGAATGTCAAGCACATTCAGTTCGATAAAAAGCGGAGCAGTATGCTCGTAAAAATCTGAATTTGTCACCAGCCTGACAATTCGTTTTTGTAATACGAGTACACGCCTTAAATGTGAAGGGTATGTGGACGACCAAATAATATTGCAGTAAATAAGATATGGATAAATTAAGGTGTAGTGTGAAGACAATTTAGTACTCGCAGACAAATTGAAACGAGCTCGGTAGATGATACTAATGGCTTTAGATATCTTTTTGCAAACATGACCGATATGTGGTTTCCAAGAAAGATTTTCATCTAGGAAGACTCCAAGAAAATTAACCTGTTTCTTCCGAGCAAGCAATGTACCAGCAATTAAAATAGGTATGTCATATGAAGTTTTCTTTTGCTTGGTTTGAAAAATAACATGATACGTTTTATGAATATTAATAGATAGCTTATTAGCCCGCATCCATAAACCTATATTATGTAACGCTTCATTTAGAACTGTGGTTAGTTCCAGAGGATCGGAGTGAAAGTAACATATACTGGTATCGTCAGCAAATAGTAAAGGTTCAGCTAAATGTGATGCGCTCGGAAGGTCATTTATGTAGAGAATGAAGAGCAGTGGGCCTAAAATTGAACCTTGAGGTACACCGCACTTGATGAAACATTATTACAACTAACAAATTGTTTTCGATTATTAAAATAACTTTTTATCCAATGCATACCACTCCACGTATGCCACAATGCTCAAGCTTGCTGAATAGTATATCATGATTTAGAGTATCGAATGCTTCAGAAAGATACAAGAAAACACCCGCCGCGATTTCATGCTGATCAATGGCAGTGGCAATTTTGTTAGTCAGGTGCATAAGTGCAAGATTTGTTGAATGATTAGAGCGGAAACCAAACTGGTGACAATATAAGATTTCAAATTTGTTTATAAATTCTAGAAAACGGTTGTACATAATTCTTTCAAAATTTTAGAAAAACCTGATAAAATTGAAATGGGTCTGTAGTTAGTAAATATATCTCAATCACCAGATTCGTGGACAGGAATGATTTTGGTAATTTTTAGTTTGTCTGGAAATGCTCCTTTCTCTAGAGACACATTAATCACATGCGTCAATGGCTCTGTTACAAGATCAAACAAGTTTTTTTATAAGATGCTTTGGAATATGATCATAGCCAGGTGCTTTTCCGTTTTTAAAAGTCATGCAAATTTCTCTTAGTTCATGCCTGGAAGTCGGTTTAAGGAATATTGACTCTCTAATCGAGGGTCCCAGGAAATTAGGAAAAGTGCAATTAGTTGGGAGAATTTTATTTGCTAGAGATAAAACAATGCCAGTGAAATAATTGCAGAATCCGTTTGCTATTTTTATAGGATTTGTAATTGTCACGCCGTTTGATTTAAATAAAGACGGTAATGAAGATTTTTTATTTTTCAAATTGATAACTTCATTAATAAGTTTCCATGTTTTCTTCAGATCTGTTTTAGCCGATTCAAACTGGTTGTTATAATACGTTTTTTTTCTATCCTAAGTAAATGATTCAACTTATTTTTATATTTCTTGTATATTAGTATATGATATTCCAAATCGTACCAATAAGATATTCCAAATGTCTGCAGTTCGAAATGGAAATGAAGAATTTAATACGATGACAAATATAACTGGAAAAACTTATTTTTTAAAACAAATTATACGGATGTTTATAAAGAACACTGTAAGGACTGAAATCTTTTGTTTTTCTAAAAATGTCAAACATTGGAAAGAAAACAAAAGCATTAATTTGAAAATAAATATTTTCAGGGTGGACGACCACCTTAACATTATTATTACCACTTTCGCAGATCTCTCCTTCGTATCCCTTCTTACATAGACAGTTGAAAGATTTCTCTGGATCCCAGATCATTGTTCCACCATTGTGACATTCATTCACTTCCCCTCTGCACGATGCCTGCGAAATAGTTCATTGCATGATCAAATGTGCAGGTATACGCGCCGTCCATTTTAGAGACCGACAATGTTTAAATACCAGAAACATTTTGTTTCAATTTGTTGGCAATAGTGGATTCGTATTTAACCAAATTGTTACTTATTGTGTGCATTTTGCTCAAACAACGCGTATATACTGTAATTCAAAGCTTAAATATAGACAGTTTTATGTAAACTTGTGAAAAAATAGGACTTTGTGTTCAAAACGTATGGCCAACTGAGAAAATAAGGTTACATAGACTTGCTAATCCAGAAGTTTACCTGATTTTTGCTGAAAATATCTTATATTTAAAAATTTCAAATAAAGGGTTTATTGAATAATTAGGTCTATGCGCATTTTATTCATGGACTAGAATTGCTATCTTTGGGAAGTTTTCCTTCATACAATGTTTTCAGAAATTCCAGGAATTAAAATATTTCAAAACAGTGTAGATCGATTCTGACATCATCATGCAGGAAGCTTTCTCTTTGTCCCAAATGTTTTTTGAAATATATATATATATAATTGCTTACCACCTGAGTGCGGTCTACATTATCTTTGATGAACGTCCAAACTCGCTCTTTTTTGCTTGCATTATTGTCAAATTTATGTCGAGTCGTATTTGTTAATTGACAGTTCCATTCATTTCCCTGCGACTTCTCCTTGTAGTTGAATGCGACACAGAAACGGTGTTCTGCGCAATTAAGGCCGCAAACCTCATACGTTGGTTCTCTGAATTGAGCGATGATGTTTGTTCTTAAACTAGTCACATCTAAAATATATTAATTTATTCATTTAGGGGTTTTATATGACGTCACATGGGGGGCAAGGGTCCGTGGCAAGGGTCCGTGGCAAGGGTCCGTGGCAAGGGTCCGTGGCAAGGGTCCGTGGCAAGGGTCCGTGGCAAGGGTCCGTGGCAAGGGTAAAGGCGGGCATTTATGTTGTCTACATTGCTTTATATTGGCTTTTATAATAGTTGGAGAACTAATTTACATAAGATGTGTTGACAGCCATTTTGTTTCCTAGTTCTTTTGGTTGGCTTCATTTCAATGACTGAGACCCACTTGATTTAAATTATGATAAAATATCACGTGAAAAAGGAAACCTTCAGAAATTCACTTCATTGTTATATATTGAACCCATGGGTGAGTAAACACAATTAAATTAATTTTATGCATATACATGGCGAAGCTATTTAAAACTTTAATTGTTTTGACAATGTTTTAGGTCGTTATTCTCCTTCATACCATTAGAAGCTTATTTAAATTCCCAGGAGTAGAAAATCTTGTGCTTAAAAGGGACGTTTCAATTTCGAAAGCTCTCCTTTTTAAAATAAGAAATGTGTTTGAAAAGTCGCGGTGTTACGGGCGGGCAGGAATTATTTTTTAATGCTTTTTAAATTTGATAGAAAACTGGGAGCGCATGCCACTTAACTGCAATATAAGGCTTGGACATTGCGATAACTGATGAAATTCACGTTTCCAAGGATTACAACACCCGGAATCGACACATGGGCTAAAATTCCATAGGGTACAGGTATCCCGGCGATTTTGACCATCGGAAAGTTGCGACGAAATCGGACGCTCGAGAATAGATAGATAGATAGATAGATAGATAGATAGATAGATAGATAGAAGTCTTTATTTAAAGTCATACTGCGCAACAAAACGTGCGAGTTTACAACATTGACCGATTCTTATATAGTATATACATTTGATACAATTTTAAATAAATTTAAAAAGACACCTGTTTATAAAACTAATCTTAAAACGCTCAGTGCGTATACGTGGTAAAATGTAATTATGTCCACGGTTTCGCAATTGCCTTGTTCTTTCTGGTGGAAGCAAGTCATATAGGCAATGATTCGAATTATCCGTGATAGATTTCCATAATTTCATGTCTCTATCGTTAATTATTATTATTATTATTACAACATCTTTATACACGGTAACTAATCAACCATATTACCTATCAGTATTTACAAAAATTATAAAGGTTTTTTTCATTAGGCCGTGTTATTAAATACAAATTAAAACTCGAAATACTATTATATAAACTATTATAAAAATATTAAAAGATACTAAGAAATGTTTGGGTCGAAGCGATACGTTAAATATATATATTACAAATGAATTAAGTAGATTTAAAATTTTTACTATTATAGTTCCAGTCTTTAGCAGCAGCATATCCGAATGTCCATTTCATTGAATTTGTTTTAGGCTTCGACAACATCAGCATCTTGTTATTACTTCTTAAATTATATTTATCAGAATTTGAGATTTTAAACATAGTTGAAACGTTTTCAGGACATTGGTTTGAAAGGGCTTTGGCCACATATGCTAATTTTTGCTCCTTTCTTCTCTCTTTGAGTGTTCTCCAATTTAATTTCTTTAAAATATCTGTGGAGCGAATTTAATAGGTATCACCTGTGATTACTCTAGCTGCACGGTTTTGTAGTCTCTGTAGCTTTTCTTTTGAACCTTCGCCACAGTTTCCCCAAACCATGGAGCAGTAATCAAAACTCGGTTGTACTAAAGCCTGATAAATATATTTAAGAGTTTCAAGAGAGACAAATGGCTTTGCACGGCGCAGCATACCAATGCCCTTTGATACCTTTTTACTGATGTTGTCGATTTGCTCATTCCCACATAGATTGTCATCAATCAGTACACCTAAAGTCTTTTTGGAATAAACCTGTTTCAGTAGTTTCCCCCCGCATGATACGCTAGTATTTTTTTGAATTTTAGCTAGTCTTTGACGGGTTGCAATGATCATGTATTCTGTTTTTTCGATGTTTAAAGTTAGCTTGTTTGAAAGAAGCCACTGGTGAATATTTTTCATTTCAGAATTTAGTGCTTCCTCCAAATTATTAATGCTATCTGAACATACTGTAAGATTTGTATCATCTGCATACATTGCCGGACAGGATTTATCCAAGCAATTTGGCAGGTCATTGACGTATAATAAAAACAAAAGGGTACCAAGGTTCGATCCCTGGGGAACCCCACAACGTATTTTCCTGGTGGACGATGTTGCACTGTTCACCCTGCAGTATTGCGTTCTGTTATGCAAATAAGATTTAAACCAATCTAAGGCCTTATTTTGGATTCCATAGATAGATAATTTACTTAGGAGAATTCCGTGATCAATCGTATCAAATGCTTTACATAAGTCCAGAAAAAGTACTCCGTTTATCATCCCAGCATCCATGTTAAGTAACCATGAATCCGTATTTGCTAAAAGGGCTGATGCGGTGGAATAATTTTACGGAAACCAGACTGACACGAACTCAGAATATTATTTTCAGTTAAAAAGGAATTGAGCTGTGTACAGACAAGTTTCTCAAATAACTTAGCAATAATCGAAAGAATGGAAATCGGCCTATAATTGCCTCGATTTTTTTTGTCACCAGATTTATGAATTGGAGAAATTCTTGCAGTCTTAAGATCATCAGGGAAAATTCCATGTTTGAGTGAAGTATTAAAAATAAATACTAAAAAAGGCGCCAAGGCATCACTCGCATCTTTCAAAAGTTTGGCTGGGATATTATTAGTTAGGGCTTTTGTCGTGTATCCATAGCGTACTGCTCGTTTAAAAAAATTATCTATTTGACTTAGATATTTACTTTGAAATGCTCCACCCACACTTCAATAGCGTAGAAGAAAAGTGAAACTATAAGACTGTTGAATAGCATTTCTGGATCTTTCATTGGGAAACCACAAAATTTGCAGGCTCTTAGAATGTACATACGTGAAAGCTTTCTGAAGCAAGGAGTCTATGTGTGTGTCCCAGTTGCATGGATTTTCATTCAAAGTTACACCAAACAGTTTAAGTTCATTCTTTCTTTCAATTCCTGATATCGGTAAAGGAAGGGATTTGTTGGTTTTCCCCTCGTACTACCATTTCCCAGGTTTTTTCTAGGTTTAAGGACATGCTGTTTTCAAACGACCATTTCTGAATATCAGCAATCTCATCAGATGAAGGATCAAACCCATTTGCTTTAACCGGGACACTCAGAGTCAAGTCATCTGCGAACTTAGTCATCAAACTCTTCTCCTCATAAATAGTACCAATATCATTAACCATTATACTGAATAGTACAGGACCAAGGACTGATCATTGTGGAACACCTCTGTTAATATTTACATATTCTGTTGTTATCCCATCCACCGTAACTCTTTGTCTTCTATCTGAAAGAAAATCGATAATCCAATTGATGATGTAGGGATTTACTTTCAGTGCTTTAAGTTTCTCAGATAAAATGTAATGTGAGACATAATCAAAGGCCTTTTTAAAATCAAAGGTAAAGGCCCGAACAAAATCAGCATCGCCATCCAGCCACTCTAACCAATTGTGGTAGCACTAAATTAATGCCATAGTGCAATTTTGACTCCGTTTGTAGGCAAATTGGTCAGCTCCTATTTCCAAGCTCAAGGGAACAGATAATTCTTGCTTGAAGACAACTCTTTCGAATACTCTCATTATAATGTTTGTTAACGATATAGGCCTGAGCTGGTTCACTTCCTCAAGAGAAGACTCTTTAGGAGTAGGAACGACGTTAGCTAACTTCCATAGAGATGGGACCATCTGTTCTCTTATCGAGGTGTTGAAGATATGGGTAACAACAGGAGCTAAATAGTTGGCATAGTCTCTCCAAAACCAAAATGGCAAACAATCGGGGCCAAATGATGTACATTTTAGACGTAACAGTACATGTTTTACTAAGTCGATCTCCACTTCAGGAACGTGAACTGCATCAGGAATTTGTAAACGTTCAGGAGTAATATAATTAGGATCAGTATTGATCTCTTTAAAATAGTCATTAATCACTTCTGCATTGACAATATATAGCACTGATTTGAACGTCTTGCTTATTTCTACCTGATATCCTGTTAGCTGTATCCCACCATGCTTTAGATCCTTTCTTATATTTCCTATTCTCGCAACGGACGGCATTTAATTGATTTGTACGAATAAGTTTGTTAATTCATTCTTGAAGAATAGCATTTTCATGACTGTCATTATACTTATCTCTATTCTTATTCCTTATTTTGCATAGATATTTGACTAGCGGAGTTATGTAAGGGGGGTCACGTGACAACATTTTGATTGAGATCAAAGGAAAGCACTCATCAAACATATTACCTAAAATGTCATTAAGCTTTTGAACATTTTCAGATGCATTTTGACAATCAAAAAACATATCCCATTCCAAATCTTGTAACTTCCTGTCCATTTGCACCTTTCTGTGCTCGCGCACGTCCCGAAAGATCACATTTTTCCTCACAGGCTTAGTAGTAATACGGGGTGGAATAAGTACACCTCGATGATTAGAACGAACCAAACTGTTGAACGCAATAGGTTTTCTCCATAATAGAGGGTAATTGATAAGAAATACATCTAAAATTCGTTCACCTCTTGTTGGTGATTTTACCATTTGTTGCAATGAATGTTGAGTCATTAGTTCAGTTACATTAAGTTTATTTATGTCACCACCAATTATAATTCTCGCATTTGGATCTGAAGACATAATCCTTTCACATGTATCTACCAAATAGTCAATTAAATCAGTTTCATTGTAAACAGGATCGGGTGGATTATAAACAGCAGCAATGTAATATTCTGAATTTTCTGCAAAAACGCTACACCATAAGCATTCGAAATCAGTCCCAGAGTCATAAATCTTAATCTTCCAATCATTTCTACAAAAAAAAAGCAACACGACCGCCCACTCTCGAGTCATTACGATCTTTCCTAATTATTGTAAAGCCATCAGGACTAACAAGATTGGAAGGAACGTTTGAATTTAACCACGTTTCAGATACAAGACAAGTCCAGGGAAACGATCATATACATCATCTCGCGTCTCGTAAACTGTTGCAATTTGTAGCATACAAAGATATTTAACGAGAGTTGTAATCGCGGCCAAGCCGCGAGGATACAATCAATATAAAAGAAGATATTGGACTTTAAACGATCTACATTTGTCATTTGGTATGTTTTTCCAAAATACCGAACATTTTGGACTGTTTAACCCTACGTACATGCCAACCTCGTTCCCAGGGTATTTACGAAATACCCTGGTATGGGCTGGTCACGTGCCTCGTCCAAAATTTAGCGCCCGAGGGTGTGTGGGAAAAGTATCAAATTACATGATTCCAGTGGAAATATTTTGTTTAACAGTTAGGAACATAAATTTTGCGAATTATTAAGTTCAAAATACTTGCTAATCTTTTATTATTTTCTTTGCTTTGAATTTACAACAACATTCTTACATTTTTACCAACAGTCAAGTCAAGAAACCAAGCAAATCGGTACTCACAGTGCTCTCTCGTGTTGTTATTCAATGCTGTCTCTTCACATTCGAGCGCGGTTTTATAACAAACGTTTATGAGCTTTTCAGTCATCATTTCTACATAATATTATGTAGTGTTTTTAAAATACGCCATTAGATTTGTCCTTTCTTGCAAATGTTTATACGCTTTGCACCGATTTAATTACTTGGTATACGTCTACGCGTCTTGTTTATAAGATCGAAAGAAACAGTGTTGTATTGTCTGGAACTAGAGCCCAATATTAGCAAATGTAAACATTTGATACTAGCTAAACAGAGAAAGTCTGTCAGTGATTATAAATTTTTGGATTTAGTACATAGTATTCGGTAATTATAGTCAGGCTTTAGCCTTTTTCTTGGTCTTTATCAACCATAATATTTTCCTAATATACTAAATCTATATGTCACACATTTACAGTGTCAGACGCGCACAGACTGTCATACGAATACACATAAATTTTGGAGTTTTCTACTTCTACTAACATTTTGAAAGTTTTCATTGTGAATCATCTGTTTATTTCTAGTTCATTAGTCATTAACATACTCTAAAAACAAGGCTCTCAAATATATTTGTATATTTATTTGATAGTGTCATAGTGATATATGCATTTACAAGCAATCCTGGACCTGGATATGATAAAGACGATACAAGCTGTCCATTAAAAAATAACGGTATTCTATTCCACAAAGCAAAAAATTTAAATCTCACTTGTATTATTAAGAATATATATAAAGCAAAATATTTAAACTTGTGTGAGTTGTGTCAAAATGAAAGCTGTTTATAAAATTTATAAATGTTGTAAACACAACTATTAATATAAAGTGCCCATTGAAAGACATAGCCTAATATACTGTAGTATACTGTCGTTTGACAGTTATCTTTGATGTATGATTTTAATACCGTAGATTTTCAACAGACAACGAGACTTTAACATATACCATGATTGTTGAGTTTCAGCAATGCCAAGGGCCAATTCAGGAAATTTTATAAGCTTTTATAGTTAACAATCTGGATACAGTTGGCGTCTTGGCGATATTTCGGAAATCAAAAGATCTCGCTACTTCGTTGCAATTCCACATCTCATCAATAAATAAATTCTTTTGGATCGAGTATCAAGATATACTTTACTAACAGTTAAATAAATGAATAACCACATTGTTCGGTCTAGATATACATATTTTCTTGTACTGCTTTATATTGCCACGCCGTCCACGCGTGCTTTCTCAGTGACAAGTCTATAAGTTGAAATCTGATCCATGAATAATTGCATGCACATACGTTGATTATTTAGCTAATAATTTCATATAATTTATATCAATATTTAGATCAAATTGCATTTGCGCACAATATTATTTGTGACAATAAAATACGATAAACCAATACCCAGTCGTGTGGCGTTTAACGAGTATTGTCGATTCGACGAACCAGTAGAACTGAGAAAATACTTCAGACAGAGAGCCAACACCCTATAGCACGTCAACAAACGGCACTTGAGGCAATAACAACCGAGATAGAATTGCTGAAGGGAGAAGTCGAAGCGAAGAAAATTACAGAGAAAGAAGATCCTGACGAGATAGAGATATGGATTGGGGAAATTAAAGTACAGTAGCGAAGGCAGACGACGAAGTTAAGCGACTACAACAATGGCAAGATCAAATCACAAGAGAAGGGAAACAACGCGAGCGAGAAGAACAATTACACCACGAACGCGATCTTTATGAGGCGAAAATAAAACTTAAATCTGAATTAAAACTTTCAAGTGAAAACGTCGGCGCCAAAGACGAGCTACAAGCGAAGCTACCTAAGTTGACAATTACTATGTTTAACGGGACATATCAAGATTGGACAAGATTTTGGAATCAGGTCAGTGAGACCAATCGACAAAAGCGGAATTCCAAGCGTTACAAAATTCGCTTACTTACGCGAATTACTCGACATAAATGTAAAAAAGACGGTAGAAGCTCTACCGTTCACTAGTGAGGGCTATGTCAGAGCCAAAACTATGCTAGAAGAGAAATATGAAAAAAAAGTGAAATTATAAAGGCGTATACGAAACAAATTCTCGAACTTCCGGTCATACCAAATGTAAACATTAAGAAAATTCACGAGTTTTATGACACTTTGATGTATGCCGTGCAGTCTTTGGAAACTATGGGATGTTTGCAGCAAGTTAATGGAAATGTGGCTTTAACACTCGAAAAATTACCGGGAATTCGTGATAATCTTGCAAGAACCGCACTGTTAATTTCAAGGAGTTATTTTAACTCCACCATAGGAGTTAAAACTACTCAACTCGGGAGAGTAAAAATTGTGGAGTAAAATCTACTCCCAAAATAGAGTTAAAACTACTCCACTTCGGCGCGCATTCCACAATTCACTCCATCAGGAGTCAATTTAACTCCACTGGAGGAGTAAACTAAACTCGATTTTAGGAGTAGAAATTATGGAGTAATTTGTACTCCTTAATTTTACTCCAGGGGTCGTTTTAACTCCCAAAAAAGAGTAAAATTGTTCTGGATCTGGGGTAAATTATTACAATATATAATTAATGTGCCTGAGAATCCAAGAGTTTTTCTGCTGGAGGCTATACTTTATTAAAGTATTGAATACAGTCAGACGCAAAAAGCACGAAGTTCGAGATATAAAGTCTTTTTTTTTTAATTTTACGTTTTTGGTTTACTCGAATGTTGCGAAGTCAGATTGATGCCATTGATGTATTATACCGCGTATCGCCTTCGATGTGTTCAATCGCACGCGGCGTTTGAATGTAGCCAGAAATTGTCAGCGACTCATCTATATTTTTTATTTGCTGCCTAAATCTGTAATTTGAACTTGTGGAATGTTCTGCTAGTTGAATTCTGCTGAATATAATTTGCGACAAGTGGAAGTTCCAGATTTTCAACCAATTAGCATGCTTAGAATATATCACGTGTTGTAGTAATTCGATCTGGTTCACACAAAGACCAAGCGCCAAGTTCAATCCTTTGGGAGCAAACATTCAAATAGGAAGATATTTATTCAAATTTTCTACTTATAAAGTTCCAAAGACCTAATAAGATACATGGAATTTGTTTTCAAAGGTATGTTTATTGTGTATTTACTTATTTGTGTGCGGAAAGTTACTTGATATACTGTATAGTTATATTTTTAAATCGAAGGCCTGTATTTTAGTCGCTTCGCCGCCGATTTGCCGATCTAGACGTCCAGTTTTAATTTTCGATTAATTTGTATTAGCAGAAGTCCATAAGTCTAATCTACAGTCTCTATTTATATGTGTTGTTTAATAGCCCCGTTTACACGAGCAAATTTTATTTGACAAATTTCATTTCATCAAAAGCATTTGATCAAAAGCTAGCTAGCATGCTAGCTTTTGTTCAAATGCATTTGTCACAATAAATTTGTCACAAATTTATCATCTACACGAGCAAATTATCTTTGACATATGAAATTTGTCAAATAAAATTTGCTCGTGTAAGCGGGGCTTTATTTGTGTGATATACATGTATGATGTATGTTGTATTTCGTGTTAAATATTTGCTAAGTTGACATGTATACTTTTATATATGTGATCTGTTTGAAATCATAGTTGAAATGCAGTCACATTTGACAGCATTGCAATCAATAGCCCATCTAATATTACCCAGTGTATAGCATGTGCTTGCTATGGTAGCCCTCCTATCGGCTATCAGTCAGCCTAAAACATGTGTAAGGGGCTGCTTATATAGAGGCGAGCCACCCAGGTAACCTGGCTATAGCTCGCTTTCCCTGGATGAATGTCTGGTTACATGAGCCTCTTTAAATGGACAGGCTTGCCAAAACAAATCACCCAGACTGAGTTATATAGTAGAAGCACATTTCCCAATAAAGTAAACCAACAAGTGATCAATCACTCATACATTTGGAGACAGTCTCGAAATGTATAAACTGAAGGGCCCAGGGGTAATACCGTGCCAAATCGTGGGTGATTATATATAATTTATATGGAAAGTCCTAGCTTGGCATTAGCAAGATTTTGGGACAATTGATTTTGGGTCAATTATGCATGCACCTCTATTTTAAACACCCTTTACAAGAAACATATTCATTTGGATGATGTTAGATCAATTGCATGCTTACATTAAATGAGTAAAAGCATTTGAATTTTGTATTTCTTGCAGCAGAGGGGGTAGATTTTACTTACCCCATAAACCGGTAGTAAGAGAAACGGCGAAAACTACGAAAGTGCGAATCGTGTACGATGCGTCGGCCAAAGAAACACGTGACAGTCCGTCACTTAACGACCGTTTCTACGCAGGCCCTCCACTCCAAAATAAGCTATGGGATGTACTTGTCCATCAGCGTGGTTATCCGGTCGTGGTGTCTGGTGACATTCAACCTGGTGTCTGGTGACAGCGCAACCATCCACAGTTACTGAAGTTGAAGCCAAAGTGGTTCGAGAGGTTCTTTGTGCAACACAAGCCCAGCGAGTAGCTGACGAATTTGATCGATTGTTGGAAAAGCACGACCTTCATCGTACACTACGAGCTAGTATGTGCCTGGATCCTGAGATTCATAAGTAACTGCAGAACCAAAGAGAGTCAACGGGGTGCTCTGACAACTCAAGAGATTGAAAACGCTCGTCTGTGGTGGATCAAGCGAGTCCAACGAGATAGTGACATTGAGAAAGATCGAGAACAACTTAATCTGCAAGAAAATGACTAAGAGGTACTTCTGTGTCATGGTCGCATACAAGGCGAAAACCCAGTTTACTTACCGAACACTAGCACATTCACGGAGAAATTAGTACAAGAAGCGCACTTGCGCACTCTCCACGGGGGAGTCGGATTAACAATGGCGCAGATTCGAAAGAGGTATTGGATACCCAAGTTGAGAAGTTTGGCTAAACGACAAATAAAAGCCTGTTGTGGCTGTCGCAGATTTCAAGCAACTGCTGTGGTCAAACCGTCACCTGGATTGTTACCAAAAGAACTATACGAAGGGAAAGATGGTCTCGTAAACGCGGTAAAGCTACGCGCGGGGAAAAGTTTCAACGACCAGTGCAACATCTTTATCCATTAGAGTTAAGTTGTGACATTGGAAACAGACAGACAACCAAGCCGACCACCGACTTGAATGCAGAGGCCACCGAGTTCAGGCCAAAAAGAGACGCAGTGGTTGCAGCGAGGCTTCGCAACCAGATGATAGTTGATGAATGAAACGTTAAAGGAACATTTAATCGTATATAGTTGAGTTGACATTGCAAAGTTAAAGAAAAAAATAGTCATATAGAATCAGTCTACTGTTAGAAATATGTTTTTCAAACATGTCAGCAGAAGATCAACTTGTTGTTTATAAATATAAAACTGGCGCATCCTAAAAGGGACTAATAATTTAGTGTATGCAATTTTTCGTGCTATAGCCTATACTGTGTCAGTACCTCCATAATTATATATATATAGGAGTCAGGACATATAGCCTAGTACTGCGTCGTCGTATGCGACCTTCTTATATGTTAATATGTAGGCTAGTATGCTCGGTATGCTATGCCATATTATAGACGGCCAACAATATTGAATCTCAGAGCAAGCGAAAACTCGAGCGAAAACGCGGATAGAGTCGTAGGATTTTTACTCATACTAAATTCCCTCACTGAGTGTCAGTTTAATTTATAGTTTAAACATGAACGAATAGACACACATGCATGCGTTGAAACGTCATTTATATATACAACTTACATGGCCTATAATTATATTTGTTTGTATTTTTGTCATTTTAATTGAGCGAAAGGTTTATATTATCACACGCTAAAGAGTAAAGGTTTTTTATCCATCACCGCTCATAAAATATTTCGTGTGAGAAAGGATCAATATTAAAGAACTGTCTGTATTAATTAAAGTGATGCTAAATACCAACTTCGAACGAGAATTGAAAATTATCCTTTTGCACTTCAAGAGTAGCTAAGTCGGTAAAAACAAGGAAGCCAATCAACTGTTGTTACTTTAATATTTTGATTGTCATGTTTTCAACAACAAACAAAGATAGGCCATTTAATATTCTCAACAAATAACAATTCTAGGTTTGATTTCTATCTTTC